>PVJI01028750.1:0-16120 GCA_004026765.1 Micronycteris hirsuta
CGGTGGCAGACAGGACCAAGTGAAGGCAATATTCAGAGATCAGCAAGCCGGAATCTTTTAAGATACACCTTTGCCGAATTAATTCCCATCCCACAGACATGATCCACACTTGCTCACACAGGAGTCACACGGAGCTGTGCTCAAAACGTGTAGATTCTCAGGACTGTGTTTACACACGTGTGGAAATCACTGCCACAGACTCTGTCCAGATGATTCATCTTAGATTATTTATTCAACAAATATTTGTGTGTCTTCTGCGATTTCCTTCCCACAGTGCTGGGCCGGGTGGCTCCTGGAGCGCTTGGGGACGGAGCGAGGCAGATGCAGTGTTCTGTCCTTCCTGTGCCCGTCTGTTCTTGACCCAGAGATTGCTGATGGGCAGTGACTGTGGGACTCTTTGCAGAAGGCTGAGTGCTTTGGTCTGGGAGCAGGGGCGGGTTGCCATGACTTACCTAGCGGGGGAGGAAGCTGATGTGGACAGGTGGCTCCATCTGTTGCACAGGGGCTGCGAGGCTCGCCTGTGACTAGCTCTTTTGCTCCTTGATCCCTCGGTAATAAGAGAATTCTGAAAGGTAGGTGTGACTCAGCATTACTTGTCACTGCTGGAGTGGGGTGCTGCCAAGTTCGGTAATTTAGGGGGGAAGTTCAGTTTAGATTAGTGAAATGGTTATTATGTGTAATAACAGTCACTATTCTTGCTTCTGCATCTGGGAAACACCTGGGAAGTACAGGCTGGTGAGCAGACTGTGGCTGCGGAGGTGTCCTGACGAGGCCTGCACTCTGATCCTGAGACAGGCCGGTGAGCCGGGACAAGTAGAAGAGGGAAACTGAGGCAGATAGTTAACATCCAAGCAGTTTAATCACAAAATCCTGTCTTCCCTAACCAAGAACACAAGAATAAATGATTTGCATTTTTCCTCCCCACCCAGAGGGAAAATGGCCGATACCCCCCTCCTAGGGAGACACACAGCAGAAATCCAATCGCATCGTTTGCGCCAGCCCCACCCGAGGACGAATGAAGTCAAGGCAGTAAATCTCATTGTGACGCGTCAGCACAAAGCTGAGGAACACCCTGTTGTGACCCCCCTCTAAGAGCTCCCCTAAACTCCCAGCCTTTAAAAGCCCTCAAGATGAAGGACCCAGGGCAGGCTCCCTCTGGGGCATGCCCACACCTTTCCTCCCCATTTCTTTCTCAGATGTGCTTTTTCTCCCTAAGTACTAAGGGTCCCCACGTGACTTGGGGAGCAGTGGGCAGCGGCAGCTCGTCCTGGCTGACCCCCTGAGCCTGCCCTCAAGGCCTTTTATTCTCTGACTTCCTGGTGAGCTGACAGCAGCTCCGCCTTCATTCACTCCCTTCACCGTGAATCTCACGTCTCAGTGAGCCAGCCCTGCCTGAGCTCTCTCCTGTTGCTTTTGCAACCCTAAGCCCTTCCTTGTTTCACTGTCCCAGCTATAATAAACATACTCTCAGAACCACCTGGCCTCCTGTTGTGAGATTACGGAATTTCCTGCACGAAGCCAAGAGCCCACACTCCGCAGGCTGGCCCGAGACAGACCCGTGCCAGGCCTGGTTCCTGTCCGGTAACAATCTGGGTAAGAATATCCATAACCAGCACACTGTTTATACACAGATGGCTTTTTGAAATTTGTTTCAAGAGTGGCATGTAGACGTTGGCTTGCTTAAGAAACTGTAAAGGTTTTTACCCACTCCTGGTTGCTGATTCTCTTCTACTGTGTGCTGTGTCAATCTTCCGGGCTCACGTTGGTAAGTGAACCTCTAGCTTGGGCATCCCTGAAGCTTCAGTGAAGTCACTTGACAGCTGTGTAGGTCAGTGTTTACATTTTAAAGAAGGGGCCTTCACCGGCTGAGGTTTCCTGGCCAGCTCTCATGGCCTCCACATTTTGTTCAGGAATTGCCTCGGGCCAGGCCAAGTGATCTTTACTTGGGGCAGAGACCACGTGGTTTTGCTCTCCTTCTGTGAGAAGAACAACTCCAAGTGCCTTCTCCGGTCCTGTGTTCTCAGTAGAATCTGCCACTTTCCCGAGGACAAGAGCAAGTCATGACAGGCCGGAGGAAGCTATGTGATGGCCGCGTAGGAAAAACGACAGAAGATTGACAGCTGAGAAAGCGGTGCATCCCCTCGAGGTAGAAGTCACCATCTGTTACAAGAGGCTCCACTCTGGCATTAAGAATGTTCAGTCTTGCTTCCCTGCGGTGAAACTGAGGGCCTAAAATAGCCCACAAGCCAAAGGATGTCCTAGCAGAAGATAAATGATGATTGCAGTTACCCACGGCAGTCTCTAGAGTGGGCCTGCCTGTGCGGACCACACATGTGGTGTGTGGACTCAGCTTTTTGCTCGTTTGTGGGTTTTTGTGGCCACCTTCTGTCGGGGTTGGGAGACTTCTGGGCAGAGGGAGCTTTCCCACGGAGAAGGCGTGGGTTGAGCGCAGTCTCTGTGTACCCTGGAGAGTGAAGGTATGTGAGTCAGGAGAGTCTGCAGAGGTTTAGCTGCTCCTGAGTCACTTCTGTTGTGTTGACAAACCTGTGCACTTGAAGTTTGTGCCCGGACAGCTGTGCTTTGGTTTCGGGCATGCACTATTTTCTGAGCGAAGGTGATTTTCCATCCTCTTACTAGGCCCATGTCCTGGGACCAACAGGCAGGTGCTGGAATAACAGTGTGTGTACTAGTAGCTCCCCATCTCTCCTCCGCACAGGTTCTTACTCCCCTTCGCACGAGAGCAGTTGCCTTGTATTTCTGAACACGCTCAGTAACAGCCACGCTTCGCCTCTGAGGGCCTGCCAGCCTCCTCAGTGTGAGCAGTGGGAGGAACTCTTGAGATTATGCTATTACTTCCTCTTTCATTGAACTAAGCCAGGTTCTCTTTCTTCTGAGAAGTAATTGGAGTCTAATGAAATGTACATAAAGCAAAAAATCCCAAACGCACTGAAAAATTTTGTAGGACAGACTCATCCCCGGAGCGATGCTGTGCAAAGCAAGCGCTTGTTTTCACGTAGGAAAGCATATCCGGTGGCACAGGCACATGATTCAGCTTTTGGAGACGTGGGCATCTCTTGCGGTCCATCAGGGCTTTCCTGTGGGCCAAACACGGTGCATCGGCCGACAGGACAGCGGGGAAGAATACAGAAAGTGCTCTGTCCTCCTGGTGTTACTGATCAGTGGGAAAGGTGGGCAGCAGTCCAGGGTTTGCTCAAAGAAATAATAAAATCTGATCCCATTAACGAAATTGATAAGATGCCACACAACCGGTGCCATGGGTAATAAATACAGGGCATTGCCCTGGAGGGTTTAAAGTCGAATGATTTATGCATCCTGAAAAGAAACCAGAGTGTGCCTGCAGGGCTAAGCCAGAGCTCACTGAGCGGAGGTGCAGTGGGTAGAAGGGGAAGGGGGCCTGAGGGGTGTGCACAGGGAGGAGACCGGGTCTCTCCAGTGAGCTGAGAGGGAACAAGTGTGGCCCGAGGGTGCAGGTTGGGGGGCAGGGGGGTGGTCAACTGGCACAGAGAGAGCAGGATGCAGCTGATTTGTAAGGAGCTTGGTGGATGGGTCATTTGCCATTTTTTTTTCCCCCTTAAATCCTCACCCGAGGATATATTGATTTTAGAAAGAAGGAGAGAGAGAGCCTAATGTGCTGGCAGCCTGGTCTCCAACTTCCAGCTTCTACAACTGTGAGAAGGTAAACGTTGGGTGTTCTGTGGCATTTTGTTAGGGCCACTCCGGGCTACCTAAGATGGCAGTCCCGGAAATGCCGTCCTGAAGCTCTGCATCGATTGATTCTGAGGCCGGTGGTCATTGGCATGAATCACTGGACTCCTCCTCAGTCGCTTGGTTTGATTGGAGATACCATATGCAAAGTGAGTGGGGGCTTCTCTGTTGGATTGCGGAGAGGGGTGAGGGGCCCCATGGGACCCTGGACTCACCAGCCTCTAAAGCCTAGAGAAAGCTTGTGGACGCCCTGCTGTCTGCAGACTAGGTCCAGCTCCTCCCATGCTCTGTAGGGCCATGCTGAGTCCCCACTGCCTGACCTCCAGCCTTGCCCCCAAGCTTTCCCTTTGCACAGAACCCTGTTTCTGAAACCCACCAGGCCCCTCTGCGCTTGCTACCTCTGCCCGTGGGCCTCCCGACAGCAGCTGTCCTGAACGTCCCCAGGTGGGGCTCCCGCTCTCTCCTCTACCTGTCAAAGAAAAAGCAGCTGGACAGGGGAGAATGTGTCAAAACAGGTTTGGTTCAGAAATGATTGCGATGGGGGAGCGAGATCTGGTGGGGCTGGGCTGCGCTCCAATGGCAGTACAGGCAGCAGGGCTTCCCAGCCAGGGGCAGGGCAGCCTCCGTGGGTGGGAGTGACCCGGGCAGGGTGGGGGGGGATCCTGACGACCGGGCAGGGTTCTTCCTGAAGGCGGGCCAGGCTGGGCAGACACCAAACTCAGAGGATGGGGAGTGTGATCAGATAATGAGGGTGGGGTGTTCTGGCTCGGCCCACGTAGCAGGATCCTTGCTAAAACTGGGCGATGTACAGACGGACACGGAAGTCCAAAGGCTGAAGTCTTGTTGAGAAGGGGGTTCAGAGAGATTCCTGGTCAGGCCCACTCACCTCCTCGCTGGTTGTACCTAGTTACTGCCCTGCTTGTCCTGGGGGCTGTGACCCCCCTCACAGGTTTGTTTTTCTTATTGTTGAACCCTGGGCCCCTGGGCGCTGCCTGCCGCACTCAGGTGAGGTTTTCTTTTTTTTTTTTTTAATCGAATTTATTGGGGTGACATTGGTCAATAAAATTGTATAGGTTTCAGGTATACAATTCTATCATACGTCATTTGTCCACGGTATTGTGTGGTCACCACCCCAAGTCAAGTCTCCTTCCATCCATCACCATTAATTCCCCCTTTACCATCTGCCTCCCTCCTTCCCTCTGGCAGTCACTGTACTATTGCCTGTGTCCGTGGGTCTTGTCTCTCCTCTCTCTCTCTTTTTTTTTGCTTAATCCCTTCTCAGATGAGGTTTTCTGAGGCAGTGGAAGAGCCTGGGGTGAGGCTGTTGTGTTCTCGTATGAGGGCTCTGGGATCCACCGGAAGTCCTTCCAGCAGGATATATTCTGTCCTTAGCTGGACAGCCTCGGAGGACGGGCACAGAATGCTCCCGAGGCCATGCTGGTGGCGGCACTTCCTAGTGAAGCTTCCTGCAGCCACCGCCAGCATGAAAGGGGAACGATGAATGTGATTTTTGTTCCCCGCTCCTGGCTGAGCTGAGGAGGTGATGAAAAGGCAGAGGAAGAAACCACTCCTCGCTGGGTTGGGACACATGAATTTCCTTCTTGCCAGGCGCCCTCTAAACACCTCTGCTTGCAAACCCCCGCCCCTGGCTGGGCGACGACCCACAGTGTCCAGGGCAGCTGGCGTGACCAGCCACAGCGGGGGGGCGCTCCCGTTGGGCCCCCATGGAGCTGCCATAGGGAGCCCCAGTAGGTGTAAGACATCTATTAAATGGGAGAGAGGTTGACATAAAGTTGACAGTTTGTTTTGTTAAGTAGGAAAATTTAAAAAATTGTCAGCACTATTACCACTTTTTTCATAAAATTAAAAAAAATCTTTTACCGAAAAGAGAGGTAAAAGTGTGCTGTTTACGGTGTCCTATTCTGCTCGACCCCCGTCTTGACTGCCAGGCCCCGACGCTCAACCCTGGCTCTGTCAGAGGAGCAGGTCAGATAAAAATAATGATGACAACCACAGACCTCAGAGGGACAGGAAACGCGGGGGTGACCTTGCCCAACGCCCGGGACGTCCACAGTGCTATCTTCCTGCCCTCGAGTTGCTGCCATCGTCAGTTTTGAAATGTGAAGTCAGGCATGTGGGCCTGTAGGAGACCCCGCATACACCTTAGATGGGGGAAAAATTACTCTCTTATTTTTATGAACCTTTAACTGAAATTTAGCACTTCTTCCATCATGATTCTGGGAACTGGCACAGTTTTCGGGGGCTGCAAAGTACCACACACCGAGGGGCTTAGACAGCAGGTGCTGACTGTCTCCCAGTTCTGGAGGCTGGAAGTCCAAAACCAAGGTGTTGGCAGGGCTGGTTCCTTCTGAGGCTGTGAAGGAGAGTCTGTTCCGTCCTCTCCCCAGCTGCTGGTGGTTGCCGGCCCTCTTTGAGTTCCTTGGCTTGTGGCAGCAGCACCCCAATCAGTGACATTTTCACATGACATTCTTCCTGTGTACGTGTGTGTGTGTGTGTGGGTCTGCGTCCAGATTGCCCCTTTTAATTCAGACACCAGTTGTAAGCGGATTAGGACCCCCCCCATGACCTCATTGTAACTGGGTCAATTTCTGATCTCCAAATAAGGTGGCATTTTGAGGTCCTGGGGGTTAGGATTCCAGCACAGGAATCTGCGGGGCGGACAATTCAGCCCATAGCAGGCACAGAACCCACATAGCCGTAGAGTCGGTGCCTTTGTCTCCAAAAGAAGTCACTGATATTTTCACGTCAGATGTAGTTGTGGGCGTTTCCAAGGACGGACAGAGCTCTTGCTGCCTTCCACAGGAACGCCGTGATTCGACACGGAGCCAGAAGTCATTGGTAGAGGCAGCAGTGAAGAAGCGCTCTCTCAGTGGCACAGAACACTGCTCCGGCGTGCTTTAAAAACATTTTGATAGATTTATTTCAACGTAATTGATTTCCTTTGTAGTCCTAAGTATTTTGTTTTATGAACTGTGTTAAAAAGATCCATGGTCTCTGAAGCCTGTCTGGGCAAAGTCTAGCTGTTGTTAATATAACGAGAATGGTTTGTGTGACATCGATGTAACCTGGCAGCCGAGGAGAGGGGACTGGAATGCCCATGTGTGAGCAGTGACGACTTCACTGTGCTAGTCAGCAGGGCAGTAGATGCTGCTGAGTGAGCATCTGTGCTGTGTGGCCATCGCATTTAAAATGACTGAGGGAGTAGAGCAATGCACCTGTGTCAAAAGGTCACTCTGTCCTTTTTGGTGGCCCCCAGGCTGCGCTCTCTCTCCAGGTGTCCTGGAGCTTCTGTCAGCATGGCCCGGGATGTGAGCCACCAATCAGGAGTGAGGCTCTCAGAGCAACTTGCAGACCCCCCTCCTGCTGTTTGGGTTGGGGTCGTCCCGTGGACAGTGCTCCACTTGCGTGTGACCGGGAGTGCGGGCAGAATGCTCTAGCAAGGTGGGGCTTGAAGGGGAGAAGCGACCTGACATTACTGAGTGCCGCCCATACTATTAAAGGGCACACTCTACCCTGACCGGGTGGCTCATTTGGTTGGAGCGTCGTCCTTACACCAAAAGGTTGCGGGTTCGATCCCCAGTCAGGGCACATGCCCAGGGTGCAGTTTCCATCCTTAGTCAGGGTGTGAGGCAACCTATCGTTGTTTCTCACATCCATGTTTCTCTCTCCCTTTCTCTCTACAATCAATAAACATCCTCTGGTGAGGATTAAAAAAAAAAAAGGGCACACTTTGGAAAGAAGTCATGATAGAAATAATTAACAGCTCAGCAAACAGGACCTTCTAACCCTCCTGTGAGGGAGGCGTTGTTACCCCAGTTGGAGATGAGAACATAGGTTGGGCGCATTTGTGGACCTGGTGCCAAATCACACCAGCACTGTGGCCAAGGCACCTGTGAGCAGAGTCTCCACTCGCCCCTCACCCCACCCCACCCGCCCACCCCAGCCGCCTGCCCAAGTCAGCAGGGGCGCTTTTTGTTTCTGCCCTGCAGCACCTGTCGCTGATTCACAATGGAACATGGAGTAGGTGCTGATTTGACATGTCACTCGGTCACTTCTTTTCCTCCGGGCCCCTCTATCCCAGGGAGGATGGCATTTTGAAGACACAGGCACTGAGTTGAGAATTGATGGGTTTCTGCTCCGTGTTAGGTTCTTCATGCATCAGCCACTTTGGTTGTGGAGACGGTTGACTGAGACAGAGAAACGGCTCTGTAACTGACTCACGTCTCTGTACAGCGCTCGGAGTGCTGCTGATGCCGTACCTTAGACCAGAAAGGATGCCTGGATACTTGTGTGCTGTTATTTTTGTCAACAGGTGAACCAGGCAGTGGAATTTGTCTCTGTTGTGCTCATTTTACACGTGACAAAAGTGAGACGGGGCGAGGCCGTAATGTCCTTTCAAGGTTCTGGAGGCCGGTGGCGGGGCCGCGCTCCGGCGAACAGCGAGGCACAGTAGGCGGCAGAGAGCTGCTTTTTGGCAGGAGTGAACGATGCTATTATTCTGTTGTTGTTGTTTTTCCTGCAGTGAGACCGAGTGCCGTCATCTCAGTGAGCTCACCAAGCCAGAACTTGAGAGTGCAGAGCAGCCTGGGCTGACAGCAATCTGGAACGAATTTCCCTTGGAATCTACCCTGTGGCTTAGCTTTCCAACCAGCGGCTCATCTCGCCCAGGAGAGCGTGAGTTATTTGCTTTCTTAACATTCTGACGTTACCATGGATCAGCCTGTATTTGTTGAGAACAAACAGAGGTGGATGGGCAAAAGATGACAGACCCAGGTGATTTGAAGAAGTCACCTAAAATGATAAAATAACACACCACCGCGAGCGGGGGTGGAATCCGAGGGAGTCATACAAGTCAGGGAACTGGTCGTCTTCTCTCTGGGAGTTGATAAAGTGCACCTAATTCTGTCAGAGAAGAATGCAGACGGTCCGCACATTCTGATCTAGACCGTGTGGTTTCCAGTCTTGTAGATGCTCATGCTAGACATCATCACAGACTCAGAGAAGGACAGAGCTGGAGGCGCTAGTGAGAGATGTGGCTGCATATCCCTATAGAAAGGGATGGCGAAGGGGTGGCTGGCCCTGGGGCCAGGACCAGCGTCCGTCCCCTGTGGTCCTGATCTTGTAGCGTGGAGTGAACGACCCCGGCAGCTGTCCTTGCCTTACAGTTGAACCACAGCATCCGATCCGTGTGCAGTGAGATCCCAGGGTTGCTGAAACGCCAGCCATGAAACACGGGTCTCTCCGTCCATCCCAGCCTCCTGGGATAAAGCTACCATGCTCCCCTGCTTTTGAGGTGTAACCATTCAATTTTGCTCCTTTCAGATGGCTTCTGTGAAGATGAGATGGATGTATATCTCCCTTGTGGTTCTGGGAGCCCTCTGTTTGTATTTCAGCATGCACGATCTGCCTCTCTTCAAAGAAGAGTTACTTGTTTTCAAGAAAGACAGAGGGAAGTTCCTCCAGCTCCCAGACGCGGATTGCCAGCAGGACCCTCCCTTCCTCGTGCTGCTGGTGACGTCATCGCCCGAGCAGCAGTTCACGCGCCTGGTCATCCGGAACACGTGGGGAAAAGAGACGGTGGTGGGAGGACGGCGGATAAAAACGCTCTTCCTCCTGGGCACCAGTGCCAGGAAGAACATCGAGGAGGCGGTGGCCCAGGAAAGCAGGCAGCATCGCGACGTCATCCAGAAAGACTTCGTGGACGTTTATGTCAATTTGACCCTGAAGACCATGATGGGGATCGAGTGGGTCCACCACTTCTGTCCCCAGGCGGCGTTCGTGATGAAAACAGACTCTGACATGTTTATCAACGTCTACTATCTGACCGAGCTGCTGCTGAAGAAAAACAGGACGACCAGGTTTTTCACTGGCTTCTTGAAGATGAACGAATTTCCGATTCGGCAAAAGTTCAGTAAGTGGTTTGTCAGTAAATACGAATATCCGTGGGACAAGTACCCGCCGTTTTGCTCCGGCACAGCCTACGTGTTTTCCGGCGACGTCGCGAGTCAGGTGTACAACGTTTCAGAAAGCGTCCCCTTCCTTAAACTGGAAGACGTCTTCGTGGGGCTGTGCCTCAAAAAACTGGAGATCCACCTGGAGGAACTTCACTCCCAGCAGACCTTCTTCCCGAGCGGGCTGAGCTTTTCCACGTGCCGTTTTCGGAAGATCGTGGCCTGCCATTTTGTCGGGCCTCAGAAGATGCTGCTCTATTGGCGGGCTCTGGAAAGTTCCCTGGGAGAAGAGTGTCCAGCGGAGTGAGGGGAGCCCAGTGGCACATATGGACATGCTTCTGACAGTCCACGGTGATGGTTTTTGAAAAATCTTGGGGTGGCATTGCTGAAAGTTGTCAGGAGGCAGGAAGGGAGTGAGGGAGGGAGGGGAGGCAGGAGAGGGAGGGTGACGTCCTGTCATGTTCCAGATCGAAACTAGAATGAAAGTGCAGGTGAAACCACTGATCGATTTGGACTCTGTGCCCCAGGCAATAATAGGCCCCACCTCCTGAGTACCTCCAGCATCGCACTAGGTCTTGGATGCACACCTGCGCTTTCTCATTTCAGGGGCCAGCGTCCATGTGAGGTGGGGGTGTGATCATTCCCATGTAGCACAGGAGGAAACAGCAGCTTTGGGAGGTCCAAGAACTTGTCCTCAGGCTCCCAGCCAACAAACGTCGAGCAGGGAGGGAACTTGAGGGCCATTAGGATCCAGCGGGTGCCCCCGGCTCAGTCCGCCCCTTCCTTCAGAGAGAGCGCTGGTGAGGAGGCTCTGAGCACAGCCTTGCTGCTGGTGCGGCTCAGTCCATGTTGGGAGTCCCTCCTCCTCAGCTCCCAGGGGTGCGGTCTCCAGTGCCAAGACCGGGGTGGACCCGTGTGCGCCCAGCTGCCTTCTTTCCTGCCGTGGGTCTGGCGGGCAGACACCGAGTCCCCATTAGCAGCATGGCACTCAGCTCCTCCCAGAAGGCAGCCCGCCATGGCTTCAGCTCAGTCCCTGACGGATCAGTTTTTATACATTTTTCTCAGAATCACTGCAAACCTGGCCTCTCGTGCTGTCTCGCTGGCACACTGCTGACCTCCCCAGGAGCATGGTGTGTCCTCCAAGCTACCTGCGGCCTCCTGTCTGTCTGCTCCGGGTGCCCTGGGCTGTGCGTTAGGTTTCTACGTTCACACCGGAGGGCAGTCAGGTGCAAGGCTTGGTCAGTGCAGTATCCTGGGAGCTTTTCCGGGAATTGAGGTGGGTTTATGTTAAGATGCTTTCATGGTCCCCTTGGACACTGATGCCGCCCCGAGCCCTGTTCACGTGGGCGGTCTTCCTGTGTCTGTTGCCCAAGCCTGACCCAAGTTCCATCTTTGAGTTCCTCATGTGGCCAAGAAACAGCTGAGTTTTGTGGTGTGGAGTTCAACCTTCCATGTCCTCCCAGACAATTGTGTGAGCCTGTTGTGCAGGGTTGTGTGAAAACAAGGTACTTCTTTGCACGGGCCTTGACCTACTCAGTCTCTGTCACATCACATGCAGGTCATCTTGCTGCTGATCATAGGAATGGATGGTTCTCAGTATTTTCTTGATTGGACTTGACTTTACCAGCACTCAAAGGCCTCCCGTGGCCCTGTAACGTACACGTGTTGGACTAAGCTCTGACCTGAACTCGGGAAGAGGTGTTTGCTGCAAACTGGCCACGGCCGTGCTGAAGTGCAACGTGAGGTCTGGTGTCCTGTTTTGCACAGCGTTTGTGTGTGTGTGTGTGTGTGTGTGTGTCTGGATTGAGCCGCTGCTTTGTAGACGTGTGTCCTTCCCCTGGCTGCTCTGAACGTGCTGGGCTGTGTACAGGAGAGCCTCCTTTCCAGGTGGGAAAATCCGGCCCCGTGCACGTCTTCTGAAGCCCAGGTTTTGCCAGGGCCACGTCCCTCAGTCCCGTAGAATGGGCTGCCTCTGATCCCGTAGGTAATGGTGTTGGTTGGGCAGTAAGGCTGGGTCTGTGCTCAGATGTCCATTTGTCTGTTGTGTGTGCCTGTGTGGCCCAGGCCAGTCCAGCCAGCCCCTCTGCACTGAAGGCTCGGGATCTGGCCTTCTCAGCATCAGCCGGGACACACGCATGTGCAGGTGCTACCTCCTTCCATGCTCACAACGGCGCTGCTGGGAGGGCACTGCCAGGGTCCCTGCTTTACCCATATGGAAGCCGAGGCAGAGAGAGAGGGTGAATAGCTAGCTTGAGGTTACGTAACTGAAAGTGGCAGAAATAGCACGTGAGCCCAAGCCACTGGGCACCATGCATCGGTGACATGCAGGCCCGTGGCCCCAGGCCGTCGGTGTCCAGGACGAGGGAACTCCCTCCCTGTTCAGGCCGCCCCTCGGGGCATTTCCTCAGCCTCCCACCACCACTCTTGCCCACTCGCCAGTGTCCGAATCCCCGGACTTTGCCGTCCACTGGGCTCCCCAGGCACCAGCCCCTCTGCTTTTGGATTTGATCTCCAGCTCTTCTTACCTCCTCCGGAGCAAGACTCCTGCCCGGGCTTCACGCCCACCCTCACTGTCCGTTTCTCCCCATAGGCTGGATCGCTCCACAGGCATGCAAACATGCTGTCATTTCCACCTGAAAAATCTTAGCAACCTTCCCTTGACTCCCCCTTTCCCATCTCTGTTCCCTTTGCACTCACGCCCTCAGGGGAGTTACATATATTTGTCTTCTGAAATCCCTCTCCTATTCTTTCTGAAACCCTGTCTAATCAGACTTGGGTGACTCCCACTCCATCAGATGGTACTCATCAAGGTCACTGATGACCTACGTGGCTGGGTCCATGGTCAGTTCTCAGTCCTCATCTTGCCAGACCACACGCCTGGTCTTGCTGTTCCCATCCCAGCTCTCCTCGCGGGCTTCCGGGACGCCCGATGCTCTGGGTCCTCCTCCTCGCTGGGCACTCCCCTTCCGCTCCTTTGCTTGTCGTGTCTTCCCTTGACTTCCAGTGTGGGCGTGCCCAGCCTCGGTCCCCCTTTTTTCCCTGGCTCTACCCTGTGGTTTGATGGGCTCATCTGGCCTTGGGGTTTTAAATGTTTATCGTTGTCGATGACCCCTGTTTGTCTTCAGCCCATTACTCTCTTTTGCTCACCGTCTTGTACCCTGCACTGTGAACTTGACATTGCATAATGTGATCATCCAAAATGAACTTCTGATGGCCCTCCCCCCACTGGAGTGTGGCCTGGGGTGGTTTAAGTAGCCACCGTACGCTGGTTCAGAGACGAGTGAGCCCTAGAATGGGTGGCGTTGGGCCACGCTGGTCGCTACAGGGAGACGTTTGCTTCTGAGATTTCTGAGGCTTTGTACCTGTCACTTATCAGAAGAGGGGCTACCCCAGAATCACAGCGGGTTCTAGTCCTGCCTCTACTACAGATGTGCCAGATGACCGTCAACCAGTCTTTCCTGCTGTCTGGCTTTGAGTTTCCCTGCAGACCTGGCTCACTGTCAAACTAATGTTTCTACCTACTAAGCCACCACGGTGGGTCATTTCTGTCCCCCTCCTATACACGGAGAAGTGTCTGGCCTGAGCCAGGGTGTTCGAATATGTGCTCAAGGACTTAAGGGGCACAGCTGACAGGCTGTCAGACATAATCAACCTTAAATCTAAGTGGAAGAATTATGTCCATAGCCAAGTGTATTTTTGGTGTCACACTGTTTTGTGTTGTCTGTCTGCTGTGCTGTCTCCCTTCTTGGGTTTAAGACATTGGTGCCTCATGCATGCCGAGTTCCCATGGCCGGTGTGGCGTTCACGCGGCCTGGCCCAGAGACCCTGCCACGCACGTGCTCCGGGGAAGTCGGAGCAGGGCAGTGGTATCCAGGTTCCAGTCCTTTAGTCTGCAGACAGAGATGAACCAAAGAAGTGATGACCCCCTTAGTTAGTACCAGATCGGGGAGAACTGGCTCAGTTTATCCCTGGTCTAACAAGAAAGCAGGAAAAATCCAGCATGACTGGAAATCACTAATGCCAATCCAGGAGACTTCATGGTCAGATTTCGTTTTTCCTGAGACAAATATAGAAGTAAATTTATATGTAACTGAATGATACTTGAAAATATTGTCTTCCTGTATTTTAGAGGGATCTACTAGACTCTTTTGTCATACTTTGGGAGTTGGCGTATGATTTATTTATGATTTGTTAATAATTATAGACATATTTAATAACAATTAAATTATTTAAATAATGATGTACTTGCGTTGGTTAGTTCTTATAGATAGATATGATAAACGTGCTCTTCCTGAAAATTCTGCAATGTATGGACAATCTTTTAACATTTTTACATGATGTTTCATATTTATTTTGTGTTTGGGAAAATATTTTTAAAATTCGACTTTGATTTTATATGTTTAGCAAAATATGTTGAACAACCTTGGCATACTTTGTAAGAGATGGAGATCTCTTGTTTCACTTGGATTTTTAAGCAAAGAAACGAGGCTCCGGCTCTTGCAGGGCCTTTCGGGATGGCGGGGTGGGCGAGCGGAGAGGGCTGAGGTCTGCCTGTGGGGCGTTCCTCCCAGGGGTTATCCGGCAGGCATCCCTGTCTGTTTCCTTTCTCTCAGGAATATTTGTCTTTGAAAAAAGCTGTTATTTAAGTTTAAGAAATCAAGCCTTGGGGAACGGATATGATTGTACCTTTTGAATCTTCATGGTAACTTATCTCTGAGGTATGGATTGGATCCTTGATCTTTCCATGAAAATAAAATGGCTGAAACTGATGTGCTCTCTTTGACTTTAGCATGTATTTGTCACAATTCTTACGATATTGCGGACCTGGAAACCACCGTTCATCCTTGCTTCCTTGTGAACAGAGCAAGTTGTGGGGATAGGCTGGGGGTGCAGGATGCGTGCTGGGGGCGTGGATGCCTGGGGGTGGGTGGAGAAGGGTGAATGACCTGCTCTTCCCTACCTTGCAGCCAGGCCTTGCCCTCCAGCCTGGGGCTGTCTGTGGCCCCTCGAAGGCCCGTTCTGCCCCACCGGTCCTTTCCACCCCCCCCGACAGACTCTCCTCCTGCCACACTCACCACCCACTCCTTCTGTTACTCCAGTCGAGAACATTCTAGAACATTCTCACAGCACGCAAATATGCTTTCACTTCCCAGTCAGAGACGACCTTCTAGATGCTCCCTCCTTTGCCAGTACCACCCTGACGTGGACTCCGGCCAGTGGGGTCCGTATGTCGTGGCTGAAATGAACAAATTCACCCCATACTTGGGAGATTTAGCACAGATTTTAGGAAGTCACTTTAAAGATATGCAGTAAACATTTGCTGCCTCAATTCAGGGTGAGGGAGTTTTAGCAAAAAGCAAGCCTCAAAGCAGCCTAGGTACAACGCAGGCCTGATTCCCCACGGGAGAACAGATCCGTGGGCTGGGTTTGTGTGTGCTGACTTGCTCTCTGCTGGTTTTCTGAGTCAGGGGCTGGGCTACATTCACCACTGCCACGTGGATAGGTTCTCTATACCACCCTCCACTTCTCCTCCCCCCCCAATGCTAAAACCGGTCCAAAGAGCAGCCTTCCTGCCAGCAGACATCTGCCAGCAGACATCTGCCAGCCCCACTTTCTCCTCACCTCACACCTGTGTGGGGACCGTCCAGGTGGAGGCACCTGTGCTGGTAAGTGGATCTTGCTGGAGGCCTCAGTGCCACCTGACACCCCTGAGCCCTGCCTCCTGCTCAGGTGCCCTCCCCTGGCTTCTGGGACACCATGTCTTGCTGTATTTTCTCTCCCCTCCCCTCCTGGTTTCCTTGGCTGGTTCCTCTCCTTGTGGACCCTGCCAGCCAGCATTCTGGAACACTCCAGGGCTGTGGGCTCAGGCCTCTTCTTCTTCTCTCTGTTGGCACTTGCTCGAAGTCAAATGACCAGTTTCTATGCACTCTTATCAGTGTGGCTGCTGCAACAAAATACTGCAGACTGGGGACTTAACGGCAATGCACCTGCACACAGTTCTGGAAGCCAGAAGTCCGAGACCAAGGTGGCCATGAGGTTGGTTCCTTGTAGACAGCTTTCCTGTGCCTTCACAAGGTCATCCCTCTGTGTGTGTGTGTGTCCTAACCTCATAAGGACACCAGTAAGATTGGATTAGGACCCACCCACGTGGCCTCATTTGACCTTAAAGGCCTTGTCTCCAAACAGTCACATTCTGAGGATTTCCCCTGTGCATTTTGCAGAGATGCAGTTCAGCTCAGAATAGGCTCCTCCTCTTCCCTGTCAGTCGCCCCTTGATCCCTTACTCTATTTTCCTTTGTGTTACTCATCTCTACCATTTATACAGCTGTTGTCTCTCCTCCAAACACTTGGGTTTAAAGCAGCGCCTCTACCCAGTGACCTATTTTTCTGAACAAATCAATAAGCTTATGATTTGTGAGAAC
>PVJI01028751.1:0-16117 GCA_004026765.1 Micronycteris hirsuta
ATAGGGAAGTTTCCCAAGTAATATCAGTTCTTTTACACACAGCTTTTTTGGTTATTTTTGAGATACATATTTGTATAATCTCTCTGAAGTAATGTGTTTACGACCCTGTCATGGGCTAGTTATGCATTCATTCATTCATTTGACAAATATTTTTAAAGTACCAATTTTATGCAAGGAATGTTGTTAAAAATCTATATAATTTTTTACCTTTGAATTATTTAAAGGTATCTTCCAGTTCTAAACATTTATTGCTTAATTTTTTTCTATCAAATCCAGACCTTGTGTGTATGCCCTGGGTAGTAAAGGGGGCGATGCCTCAGAGAGACTTGGCCTTCAAAGAGAATAAGTAAAATATATGCAAATGTTAATTTTAAATGCTCAATTATTATGCAAGAATGTACTTCCCTGAGATTATTTTGGCAAGTTTCTAGGATTTGTTGCCAAAGAGCTTTGTCCTTGGTGAAATAATTGAAATATTCTTTTCTTTGGTCCATGTTATACTCTGTATTTTGAACTAACTCTGTGCTGTGTGTAACTAGATCCACAAATTCCTTTTGGACAAAACCTGTCTTTTAAATTTTTCACTGAATTTTATTTTCTGCTACTGCTACAATTTTTGTTTGTAAGGAATCTTATAGAAGTATATTTGATGTTTAAGATCTATGAAAAGTAATGCGGTTGCTGAAGCCCAGAACAAAAAAATTCAGTGTTTTGACTTCTTATCATTATTTTATTTTGCAACTATCTCCAATCTTACAAGCTTTATAATTGTCTTTCCTCCCAATCTCCAAATAAGACTACAAATTTATAAAGTTAGGTACTTAAACATTCCAATTATAGTTTTTAAAGGAATTTTATGATGTTACTTTGGATAACTCATGCTTCTCTATGATACAATACTAAATATAAAAATGTTTGGTCTGCTAAACTAGAAAAGTTGAATTTTGGTTGTTTTGAATATTGACATTTAAATGTATTCAAAATCATTGTTGCTTCTGTTTTAGGGTCTAAATAATTACATTCTTTAATCTGAAGAAGTAAATACTTACTTTAAAAAATCTGATAATTTTTTTTTTCAATGCTCTTTTGCTATTAGGTGAGTTGGGCTCTTGGGATCTGCTCATTTGCCTGTCTTCTAGGAGAGCTGGTGAAAAACCCTGCATATCCAAGGAAGACATGTGCCAGTTAGATTTACATCAAAAGGTAAAAATTTTTTTTCAAATATGCACAGGTTACACCAGCCCTATAGATATTACTGCCAGTATTTCTTGTTCCATAATGTTAAAAAAAGAGTCTCAAAAATTAGATTCATTGTATATTTGGAGAAATTTCCATGGCCATGACTAACACATTTTACTGTAAAAGTTTACCACTTTTGGTTTGATAGAATCCCCCTCAACTTTAGCTGCTATTATTAAGGACCCAGTTTTACTTAGTAAGACCCGAACTTGATTGAGAAGTCTATAGCCTATGCATGGTTGCTTACCTTGACCACACACTCATACAAAGTAGTAAAATCTTTATTCTCTAGATCACTGTTTTGACTTATTCAAAGTTAAAGTGGTATCTTGAATTATAATGAAATTCATACAATTTCTTATTAACTTTAAAAATTGACATCCAATATTTACTGTCTACTTTGTGTGAATTTTTATAAATGCTTTTAGAAGGGTTTTAAAAATTATCAAATACTGTTACAGAGCAAGGGCCGGGGCATCCAATGATACCCCGCACCGCTCCAGGTTCGTTATGCTTGCCGCCAATGGAAAGACGTCTCTCAGTGTCAGAGACTTGTGAAAAGGAAAAGAATTATTTATTTACAAGTTTTACAGACTTGGGAGTAATGACTTAAGATCTCCTTTAAAATACTAAAGTTCTCTAGAATACCCACAAACACACAGTCCTTCCTTCCCCCCTTTTCCCAGTCCAGGGTACCGTAGGAAAAGAAGTAGAAGTCCGTGATTTAGGCAGCCCCTCAATTCCAACACCATCCGCTGTGTCGCCACCGCAATCTCCAGTTTATCCAAAACCATGAGGCACCTTCTCATGGCCCACCAGCAAGAGTCCTTTCACCCCTTTTCTTCCAGGCAAAGTCTCTGCTGCTTCCTAGGCCGCGTGGCAAAGGAAGGCACCCAAAGCCACGTGGTCCTGCCTCTGTCTCTCAGGCTAAGAGGTCCCCACTCCTCCAAAGCCTCGTTGTCCAGAGCCAGAGAGAAAGAGAGAGATATGGCTGCTGTGCCTGGGTTTAAATCCCCCGTGCCAATCTTCCTCTGCAGCCCCATTTCTGACTCCTCCTTCAATCGGCTACACCTGCCAGCACTTCATATTCCTCCAGCTTTTCTGGGCTGCCATGTTAGCTGTGGGCAGGTGTGGCCCCATGGCCCAGAGTCAACCATCTCCAAGTTTTCACGCAGGCTCTGTGTCTAGGGGGAGTTGCCTCTTGACTACATCCTGGGTGGAAGTCTCCTCCATCCCCCTGGCTCAAAGCATGGCCACAGCTATTTAACATATCTATGAAACCAGTTAAAGGTTATAGATATGTTAAATGACCATGCCAGAGGCTAGCTGCAAAGTTCAGACTTGTGGGGGTGAGGACATCTTACATATATTTCTAATATTTGCTGGACACCTTGAGTTCCGGACCCCATTACAAATCCTCATTTGGGTCCCCCCACCCCGGCTGCACCCTGTTACAGTACCTTTAATGTGCTAGTCACTGTGCTGGAAAATTTGCATATGCTCTGTTTTGGTACCTATAACAAGTCGAGAAAAGTGTCAAAACCAATAGCTATTTTTCAGTGGTATTAACAAAACAGTATTGTAGAAGCAACCCCAGTCACTTCCTATTTCTGCAACTGGCAGTCTTGGCAAATCCTTCCTCCTCCTAGCTCTTCACTCCCTTGGCCTTTGGGCTGAGCACATTGTTTTGGTTCTTGTACATCTTTGGCCATTTCTTACCCCCACCCCCATTTTTTTTTTTTCAATAGCCGCTTTTCCACTGCCCATTCTTAAATGCCTGTGTTTCCTAATACCACTCCTAAAGTTTCAACCACCTTTTGAAGTTAATGATTCCCAAAGCTACAGCCAACATTCAGAGCACTTTCCCAGGCTCTGGGCTTGCATGCGCATCCCCAGGCTTGCTGATCTTCTCTGTAGGTCTCGCAGACATCTCAAGCTCAACGTGGAGAAAACTAGCCCATTGTTTTCTCTGGTAAATATACTCCTGCTCTTGCATTTAGAAGCTTTGCTGAACTTCTGTTTTACTGGTCATAAGCATGGTCAATTCCCTGTCACTTCCTCGGATAGAAGTCTGGCCTTCGCCCTTGAACCCTTTTCCTTTGTCATCTGCAGTCCATCAATCACCAATACTAAGGAATCTAAATATTTCTCAATTATTTTCCTACTCACTATTTCTCAAATATTTGTACTTACTACCTTTAAGTTTTCTGATGCAAGTATCGTGCCCCTGAAATTTATCCCACCCACAGTTGTCGCAGTGAAAAACATAAAGTCTATAATATTTTCTGTGTTTATCAGTCTGCCTCCCAGCAGGCGAAAAATGGCATACTGAAAAGGATAAAACTAAAGAGAAACTAATGAAGGAGCTATTTATAGAGGTTTTGACAGGGTGAGAAAAGCAAACAAACAAATAAAAAGATTAGAGACACAAAGAAAGCAGCAACATTGTAACTTTTTACTTACCTCTGGTCTGAAGAAGGAATGTTGTAGCAGATCCTAATGAGAGCTGGAGCTGTGAGAGAGGAGCTATAAACGCAGGGAAAGTTAGCCATTGCCAAATCATAATCCTGCAGAGAGGAGCTGGGAGATAAGTACCCAGCCTTTCTCCACTCCTACTCTTCTATCTCTTGCCAAGGCCTCCCGGTGGTACTAGGCACCGTTCGAAGTACTTATGTATTTATTTGTGTCCGTATTGAGGAGACTAAAGCGCATAGAGGTTAAGAGAAGGACCTAAGGCCTCGCAGCTAATAAATGAAGCAACCAGGGTTTAGACAGTCTGACTTCAAATTCTGTTTTCTTAACCATATCTCTATAGAACCTTTCTAAATAAATATTTAGCCACTGCACTTACAGCCTATGCTAATGAATATTCTTAAAGAATACATAAATTCTAAATGATACATATTCATTATTACTTTGGAACATAAATACTTTGAAGCTTCATGGGCCATGATTTATTTATGCAAACATATCAAAACACAGGTTGCTTCAAATTTGTTGAGGATAGTGTAGGATAGTCAATGACTGTAGAATAAACAAAGAAAGGGCACCTATTCAAATTAAAATTGCTAATCACGTCGGAGCTTTGGAATTTAAGCGCTTTATGAAAATGATGTTCGGATCTGTTGTAGAAAATGAATGGTCAGGAGCCTCTTTAGCCAGGAGGAGAGCGACATAAACTGAAAACTGTCTTGGTCCGTGTGATGCTGAGAGTGAAGTGAGGCCCGCTACTTGGGGTGTCACCAAATTTAGTAACTGGGGCTGCATCTCACCTCCAACAGACAGGTTCCAGTGTTTCCGGAGCAGAGGGATCGATTTCTAGCTCTAAGTGTAGGATTAGCAGCCCCTAAAACCAGGGTGCTGTTTCTAGTGCTCGGAGCACCGAGAACTACTGAAATGGCTCCTATCTGAAAGCATGCGAAGGCATTTTCAGGTGAACTTGATGGAATGGTGAGTGTACGTTAGAGACAAGGGGGATGAATTAGTTGTTTCTCTTATTGTCATTCATTCTTTCCTATGGATGATAATGAACAGCTGTCAGAGATCCTATTTTTGATAAAATGAAAGATATGAAGGTCTGTGCAGATCTAATGAACAGACAGAGCAGTCCCTAAGATACAATGTGAAGGGTGCGTCACTCTCGATGTTCACAAGTGACTAAAAACACTATTTTTACTTGACTGTCTTCTCTCCTCTTTTAAAAAAATTATTTATTTTTAGAGACAGGGGAAAGGAGGGAGAAAGAGAGGGAGAGAAACATATGTGAGAGAGAAACATCGATTGGTCAGGACAACCTGGCAACCCAGGCAGGTGTGCTGACCGGGAATCAGACCGGTGACCTTCTGCTTTGTGGGGATAACTCCCAACCAACTGAGCCACACTGGTTAAGGCTTCTTGGGTGTTTTCTTAGACTTTATAAATAGTCTGAATTTCAATGTCTATTCTTCTTAATGAATTACTGTAGTTTTAGTTTGTTTTATTTTTAAATACTTTCTCAATGTTTATCATTAATATTGTACTGTTGCTGTTATTAAAGTTCTCAAAATAAGAATTATTTTTTACTTTTCCTTCTAACAGTATGAAATGAAAATAATTTAGATGCAGATTATCACAGAGTAGGATTTTAGAAGTTACGTTGGGATTGAAATCTTTTCAAACGCACATTTCCTTTCTCCCAATTTGACCTCAGAAATATCCCAGGCTCAAATGTCATCATCACTTTTATATTTATTCTAATCCTTTCAAAGATATGAAAGATCTCTGTGGCTTCCGCTCAATTTTGCTGTGAACCTCAACTACCCCCACAAATAAAGCCTGATAAAAAATGATTACTGCATCGTGAAGCCGGAGAAGCTCATCATGTAAAAGTCAGCTAAACCAAGTAAAAACTTCTTTGATGTTCCACTTGATAATGATGCAAATCTGATAAATTTTATGACGTACATAAAAATAAGAATAAAAAGTACTGAGATATAGAAGAGCGCTATTAGGTTTAACAATTAAAAAATTAAAATATGTGTAGTAGCGTTGATTTGTCACAGCTGTATGACCCGTAGCCCTTGCGCGTGTTTATCTCTTTGTGCTGAGTCATTCCGTTACACTGCGTAGTGTGGCGCTCAGTTCCAGGGTAGGGTGGAAATGATGTTTGTTATGTCTTCTGCTGCAACTCTGTGATTTCTGAAGACAGGCTTTGGAGGAAAGAGCACGGGAAGAGGTCGTTGGTGGGGGTGGGAAAACAGAAGGCAGAAGGGGAAGAGCAGTTGCTTCCCTTGGTTTTGCTCTAGTGTTTTGAAGCAGGTGCTTCGTTGACCCTGAGTCAGTTCATTCTTCTGCCCCAAGGTCTCAAGAGAAAAGTCATCTCTCCGATGAGACACAGCAACCTGCCCTTCTATGTGAAACCCGTGCATATTGTGCAGTGTGTGCGAAGCGTCTACACAGATTTTCCTGGCTCATCGGTTCAGTTATTGTTACCCATGTTGCCAGGAACCTTTTGTTCCCGTTGGCTTGTAGCAGACGCTGGGACCTGGGACGCTCTAAGCATTTGCAGCGACAACACACTTGCTCGGAGCCTTCCAAGAAGTGGGACAGGGTTTTAAACTGGACCTGTGCCAGTGCACGTTCTTTAAAGTTACTTGCCTAAAGCTGGTTCTCTTTCTGGGTCCTTCTATTATTAAAGATGCTATTTAGTCCATAGCAACTGTGTCATTTTGCCTGATATGGGGGAAAATGGCTTAAGTTTATTGACTTTTGAAGCTTTTTACATCTGAAAGATTTTTTGTGTGTTAACTTAAGAAAAAAATTCAAACTTTTGTTATGAGTTACCCGTATTTTTGCAGTGCTCCGTCCTTGACCTCCACCCTGTGCTAGTGTTACAGAGAGGAACCTGTTGTGGGGGGCCCAGCCACCATTACCAAAATAAGCCCCCTTTGCCAGGGTCTTTCTGTACTATTGTTCATCTTGCCTGCCACCCTTAGGAATTGTGGCTTTCAATGCAAGAGTTTGGTAAAAAGGAAGGAACTACTTATTCAAAAGTTATACAGGTTTAGAGTAATGGTGGAATGTCGCCATTAAAATCCCCAAATACTTTTAAAACACCCACAAACACACAAACACAGTCCTGTCTTTGCCCCTTTGCCCAACCATGCCAGTCAGGGGTACAATACCTCAGAAAAAAGAAATAGAAGTCCATAGCTCAGCTAGACTCCCAGTTCCTCCCAGTAATCTGTGCTCAGCTGGGCAGGTCTCCCTCAGTCCCCAGCACCATCAGCTGTGTTGTTGGATCTCCAGTTCTTAATCCAAAACCACGTGGCACCTCCTCATGGCCCACTATCCAGAGTCCTTTTACCCCTTTTCTTCCCACTTGGTCTCCTATTGTCCTTCCATCTAGTCCCGCATTGTCTCCCCTGCATTCTTTCGAACTGCTGAGAGCTCTGAATGGCTGCTACATCTTGCTTTCCGGCTTCCTAAGCTGCGTTGTCAAGGGAACCCCCTCTTTGCTCCAGAAACCACGTGGTTAAAACCCCTACATGGCTGCCACACCTGGGTTTAAATCCCCAGTGGGAATCTTCCTCTGCAACCCCATTTCCAACTCTTCCCACAATCGGCTACATGTGCCAGCACTTCCATAGTTTCCTCCTTTCTTGGCTGCCATAGTAAGTCCGGGCAGGCATGGCCCCTTGGCATGGAGTGAACCATCTCCAAGCTCTCACGCAGGTGCTGTAACCAGGGGGAGCTGACTCGTAGCTACATCATGGGTTAAAGTCACACCGTAGCTAGCCTGCTGTTCATATGCAAATTAACTCAATGGCCCTGCTCCCTGAGCCAGACTTGTTGGAGGGGGGATATCTTATATTCCTGGACACCCCAAGTTCTGGACCCTGTTACAAATCCCCCCTTGGGGGGCCCTGGCTGCACCCCATTACACTAGGAATTCTAAATAGAAAACTTCAGGACTTTATGAAAACCTTTCTTTTCCTACATTTAGTCTTTGAGATGGCTTACTTTCAAATTTGAGAAATGTAGACATCTCTAAAATCTATTGTGCACTACACTTACGGCCTTTTCTCAGTTCCCAGTGCAATAAGAATGTAAGTGGCTCAGACTTTGGTATCTTTGTAGACTTTTAAATGGGACATTTAGGAATGTTGCTGGTGCAGATTCACAGAGTGGGTTCTGCAGAAGTGTGGGCTTCATCATCTGGGCTGCAGTGGACGGTTTACTGAGCAAACGAAGAGTGGGTAACAGTACTGCAAGTGTTGGAGAACATCTAATTGCTGCAGTATTTGAAAGCACTTTAAATGTACCATTCCAGAACATGGGATCCCCCTTCTGTAGGCTTCAACCGGGAGAGACCAGGGATGGGCTGTATGTGCACGGGGTTTATTAGGGATCCTTTCTCCCCACCAGGCTGCAGTTTAGCAAGACCTTTTTGCAGTTAAATAAAGTCAGGGTGTGGTTAGCAATAAAAGAAAAAAAAAAACCTAAAACTGTGATTGAAATATTGAATTGATAAAATGTTAGAGCAGAAGTGGAACTTAAAGACCAAAAGCTCTATCTGCTTTAGTTTACAAATGGAAAGAATGAGAGAGGCCACGTGACGTGCTCAGGGTGGCCATTCTGTTAAGGGCGAGAAGTGGGACCACAACCCACATTTCTTGTTCCCTTGCTTTTCACCAACTGAAACTGAGTTCTTTTTACCTAATCAAGCCAGCAGGACATGGTAGAGAAAGTACAGGATTTTTTTAGAGTGAGTTAATTTGAGAGTAATTAATAACTGTTCAAAAATAACTCTGATACTCAAATTTACATTGATCCCTTTTTGTTGGTTTTAAGAAGGCTTTACTGTGTCTGGAATTATTTTTGAGATTTTGTTGATAATAGCTAGTTAACCAATCTGTAAATTCATAAGAGGAGAGTTAGCTTGTTTGTATTTTTATAAGTTAAAGTGTATATATATGGATTTGTGGTAACATTCATGAGGCTTTTTAAAGACAAATTTTTGTTAAAATAGAGTTTTCTGATGACTGGGCTTTACGTTTGGAAGCAATAATGCCCTTCAGTACGAAGTGAAAACTATCATAAAGTTTTGAAAAAGGTTTAGCACTGAATTTCCAGTAAATGTCTGTGATTCCAATCACTGAGTGCCTTTGGAACTTTGGACTTTAGTTGACTTAGAGGTATGTTTAGTACTGTTTTTTGCCAAAGCTAAATTTGAAACTATGAAGTTAGTTGTGTTACTCTATTTGCCATAAGAACATAGTGTCCCCTTTCATTTCTAGCAAATATGGCTTTGAAATATAGCAAGGTTTTCCCAAAATATTTCTGAAGATTTCTAAAAGAAAGACTTTAATTTTATGTTACCAAATAAACCACTTTATTATACTGGATCTAAATGTCGAGGTGCAGGTATTTGAGGGGAGGGTGTGGTGGTATATCACATCTGTATACCTTCATGCCTATGTTTCCTTTGCTTTGCGTTTAGCATTTATAAATGCCCAACTCACTAGAATCTTCTTCATTCCTTTCAGGTAAACATATTACCAGAAATACAGCATCAGCTTTGCAGAAGGGAAGGATTATGTCAAATCATCACAAGATTTCCAGGTAAATTCTTGTTTGCTTCTTCATGCACAAAGCTGTGAGATATGTGGGCTTCTTTAGAGACGCCCTCTGACAGACAAGATCTCAGGTCCGCCTGCTGAGCTCCTCTGTCTACCAATTCTGCTATCTCGAATCTCCCAGAATCCACAAAGGCTTGCCAACGGGAGGAACTTGATAATAAGAACTATGAGTGCAACATTAATATTCTTTCTTTTAGTTTTGCTTTCTTTCTAGATAAATATGCCTTTTCTTCCTATATGTTTGTCTTTAATACCCTTGCTGCTTTTTAGTATAGTGCTTCTTAATTAAAGAAAGCTTGACACTTAAAAAAATACTTTTCTTCATGATTAAGTGATTCTGATCCTAAGAAATATGTTTCTTCTTTCTAAAATCCTCTCAATTTGTCTGTGTTGTTAAGACAGGATGCTGAAATTAGTAAAATTTATGTCTTGACGACATTAGAAGTTTGGGATAAAAATTACCATCTCATTTTCTCATTGATTCCCCAAGTGGAAAAAAATAACATCAGATGTTATATGAGTTTTCATAGATGATATTATAGCCTATTTTAAAACTTATCAGTGTTAGGGTTCTTCAGATTTCTTGTTTAAAATCCATTTAATGTTTAATAGGTATGCCCTTAGGAAGTTTTTTACTATATAATTAAAATTTAGATCCACATAGCTGTAATTATTTCAAAAATTAATTAGTGTCCAAATGGAATCAGAAAACTAATATCTTAAACCATCAGCTTTCCCATGAGGTTTCCACTTTCACACCAAATACTAAGAACAGTGGTTATGTTCCATTATGAAGACTACAGTTTTCCTCCTGTTATTTACCAAAGATTAAAATAAATTAAAATGAATTAGGAATTAAACTTTTTTTTTCTAAGACTTTATTTACTTATTTTAGATAGAGGGGAAGAGAGGAAAAAAGAGAGGGAGAGAAACATTAATGTGTGGTTGCCTCTCGCATGCCCCTTATTGGGGTCCTGACCTGGCCCACAATCCAGGCATGTGCCCTGACTGGGAATCAAACCAGTGACCCTTTGGTTCGCAGGCTGGTGCTCAATCCACTGAGCCACACCAGCCAAGGCATCAATTAAACTTTTAATTTAAGATACTTGTCTAATAAATAATAGCTGTATAAACTCGGTTCTGTAGTTACTGTTTTACATCACAATTGTACCTGACTCTATAATCTTTAAATTTGTTTTGTTTTTGTAAATGTCAGCTGGATAGTTCTTTATTTTATAAAAAAAGAGCCATATTGCTGTGAGGAGCAAGTAAAATAATTACTTTCATTAATGCATTTCTAATAAGTACCTGGAAATACAGTTAAGGCAATTTGAAAAAAATATTTACATTTTGAAGAGTGCGTACAGGCTTTAAGTTTTTTTGCTGTTGCTATTTACATTTCAAAACAGTTGACTCCGGACATTAAGTTTATATAGCATTAGAATTAGCAGAATAGAGGCATAGGAATGAATGCCCATTTTTAGTGAGAAATGGATTACCAGTTTATAAGTTTATAGTTTATATTTTGCTTCCATAGAAATAAGAAGATTTTTTGTTTCCTTTTGCTTTAAGCATTTTTTATTCTTCAGAACATCTATGAGTTCTCGGTAAATGTCCTTTCTCCACTCTGTCTAGTGTGTTATTTTTTATTTATCTCTGTGACTAACAAGATATTTTTATGGACTATATAGCCTTTTAAGTGGAATTATTTCTCCTGTCATATTTTCTTAGCTGTGTAGCTTTAAAAGAATATATCTACAGCATTGTTATATGATGTAAACCTTATAAACCATAGCTTTTTGTGGTAGACTTTTTCCGTGACTATATAATAATATAATATAAATTCAGCATTTATAAGATTAGGAGCATTTTATCTGTTGTGAATACTGAATATTTAATATTAAATACATATTAGATAGCAGCATGCCACTACCTAAACATTATAGTACTATTAAAAAAAGTAAGAGAGTAAAACTAAACACAATACTATATAATTTAACCATTTTATAAAACCAAAATGGCCCATGCCATTTTAAACTGTGTTTTATTTGGAGGTAGGCAAAACACAAATTTGAAACCAGAGATTTTAGCTCTGCCACCTATCAGCTATGTGACTTAACTTCAGGGTATTGTTGGTTTTGTTTTTTTTTAATCTGTAATGCAAGGACAATGAGACCATTTCATAAATTAAATTTTAAAAATAAAGTAGATATTATGTGTGTGTAATTTGATTGGATATTATAATACATAATATAATGGTCTTACTTGCCATCATAATATAATATAATAATAACATATTAATATATAATATAATATAATATATTATATATTATAATTAATACATAATGCTCAAAAAATGGTAACTGGATCACCGTAGATTTGAAAAATCAAGGAAAAGGCCAAGAAGTGTGAATAGTCTGAGATGTCTTCCTTCTTCCAAGCTCACAAGCCAGCCGGCCACAGCTGCATGGACGCTGGCAGAGACAGGAGACGCTGACTCCTGGGTCAGAGACAAATGATTCTATTATCTGCAGCAATCGCGGCCGCCAGACTCTCCGCATTTACACCCGCTCACTGCATCCCAGTTCCCACAGGGCGATGTGAAGAGTGTTGAAGACACTTGTATACTTAGTGGTTTGCGGTTCACGGGAGGAACTCCTAGCTTAGGGACTTTGACTATTTTACACTAAGCAGTGAACATGTCTGCCCTTTGCCCCAGAGGGAGACATTATTTTTGTTATATTGGACAGCATCTTCTCCTGGCTCTGGAGTCACACACCGCCTCTATATGTCAAGGCTATCTGCTACATAAATATCTTCGGAAAGATAGTTCAGAACAAAGATTGCCAGCACCTCTGTTTGCACAACGTGCAGAAATGTAAAAAGTACGTGGAGAAGTGTCTCAATGGTTTCAGCGATTACCTGGCAATTTCCATCTCTGAAACGTCATGTGTGAAGCTGAGCGAGATTTAAAGTCTAGTTGGGCTTCAGTTTCCTAATCTATAAAAATAATGATGTTTGGCAAGGCTCAATAGTGCTGAGATTCCCTGCTTCCACTGTGCCTTTTGCCGGTACAGACACGTTGTCTCAGGTTTTATCTTAAACAGTAAATAAAGGCAGGGGTGCTAGGGAAGGATGGGTCGTCACACTGGTAAACGTGCTGGGACCCTGCTGGTGCAGTAGGAGAGCGTCGGCCGGACGCGGAGGAGTGCTGAAGACGGCAAGTGAGACCAGCACTCTGTTCCATTGTGAAGCTAAACACTTTACCTGCCCTTAGACTTGTGACTTGCATTGAAAGGCACAAATTCATGGAATTTCTACTGACTATCTTCCCACTTAATGCTTTGCTTAAAAAAAAAAGTTTTAAAATTTGTAGTTGGCTCAAACTTGTTGCTATTGATTTTTTTGCTTTTTATTGTTTGTTTTTTTGATAAAAAAGGATTTCTTTTCCGTATTTGAAATATAAGTCCAAACAAAACATCAGAGAATTGTTTTATTTGGATTTTGGGTTGTTGTTTTTGTTCTTTCTTATGCAGCATCACCATCCAAGAAGTCGGGGTTAGGAATGAGCCAAATTTATGGCTATTACTCATTCTTTCCAGTAATATTATCTTAGCTGTGAACGGTGGCTTTCATGTGAAGTTTAAAATGTACCCAAATTTGTACACAAAGATAGCATCTTGAACATTTTAGGATAAGTGTCATTATTTTTTAGTAACATGTGAGTCCATAAAGAAAAAATAAAGCAATAAATAAAATTTAATACCCTTTGTACTAAGACAACACTTGACTTTAAAAAATTGTGGCTATTTACTACCAAATATAAAACATATCTTAAAAATAACATAATTAAAATTACTTTTTTAGAAGATTTTATTTATGTATTTTTTAGAGGGGGGAGGGAGAGAAATATCGATGTGTAGTTGCCTCTTGCACACCCGCACTGAGGACCTGGCCCACAACCCAGGCATGTGTCCTGACTGGCAATCAAACCAGTGACCCTCTGGTTCCCAGGCCAGCACTCAATCCACTGAGCCACACCAGCCAGGGCTGAAATTATTTTTTAAACATTGACCAATAATAGTTATTTATCTCACATAGTGCTGATGATTGTTTTTAATGTTTTAGGTTTAAAAATTCCTATTTGTCATATGATATCAGTACAAGATTGTCAGGAATTAGGTAGTCTACCCTGATTTTAAACAAAGCAGCATGGCTCTGGCCAGGTAGCTCAGGTGGTTAGAGCATCGTCCTGATACACCATGGGTTGTGGGTTCGATCCCCGTCAGGGCACGTGTAAGAAGTAACAAATGAATGCATAAATAAGTGGAACAACAAATTGATGTTTCTCTCTCTTTCTCTCTCTCAATAACGTCCATTAAAAAAAGTTAAAGAATAAATAATGCGACATCGTTTTGGCCACTAGCTCAATCAGTTGGTTAGAGCATTGTCCAGATACACCAAGGTTGTGGGTTTGGGGTCAAGGGCACATACAAGAAGCAACCAATGAATGCATATAAGTGGAACAAGTAATTGATGTCTCTTTCTCTCTCTCTTGTGCTCCTCCTCCTTCCCCTCTCTTTAAAATCAATAAATAAAAAAATAAACAAAGCAACATGGAAATTGTCATTGCTTAATACCATTTGAGGGTTTTTATTGCTTTCATTTTATTTTTCCCCTCTGCTGTCACTTGGAGGAAAGTTTTTCTTCAAACAAGAATATAAGAAATGCCCTGACTGGTGTGACTTACTTGGTCATCCCACATGGCAAAAGGTCCCGTGGTCACAGCACATGCCCGGGTTGCGGGTTTGGTCCCAGGTCAGGGTGTGTAGGTGAGACAACCAATTGATATTCCTTTCTCATACCAATGTTTCCCTCCCTCTTGTTCTCCCTCCCTTCCCTTCTCTAAAAGTGAATAAATAAACATTTTTTAAAAAAGAGTACAAGAAATGAGACATTCCCAGTATTAAAGAAGATTGGGAACTTATCTGTACAAGGCAATTAGGCGAACTTTCAGGGAAGGCCAGTTTGCTTATTCTCTGTCCTCTCAAACGTTGCCACCATCTCTGCATGCTCCTTCAGGCTCCGATCTTTCCGAAGTCTTCCACCTCCTGTTCACACATGACTGTATCCTTTATGCAAAACATTCTTCTCCCCAAGCAAAACTTTCATCTCTTTAGTATGACTGACTTCAGCTAGTTGGCAGTAAAAAGCACACTGATGGAACTAATGCAAGCTAAATTACACACTTAGCCCGGTCATAAGCCTCTTAGGTGTATTTGCATTTTTATAAAAGAATCTTACAAACCCAATGAATTTCTAATTAGTAGAATTTCTGGAAGTACATTCAAATTCCCATTCAGTTCATCAGCAAACCCAAAGCTTACTTTACTTATCTATCTATGTGTCTCCATCTCTACCCTGACCAGCCTAATCCAAGTGAGCATCCTCTGCTCTCCTTCCCACCTCCCTTGTTCTTGAAAAATACAGTCCTTTATTGAGACTGCATCCAAAGTGACCTTTCCTCTATCCCCATCATAAATAAAACAAGTTTATTAGGCTTATTCACAGCAGTCTGTTTAGGGACTAACCCAGCGGGGTCCAGGTAATGAGTTGTATGATGCTGTGACTTGATTCAGGGATAGATTTTGATAGTGCTGGTTGATAAGCTTACGTGATTGATGCACATGGAAAGCTGTTATTCCAGGAACTGGAGTGCATGACGTACATGACTCCAGGAGGTCACCAAGCAATTCAGACCCTGTGCCCCAGGGCGCCAGCAAGCAATGGAGATGGAGATGGCATCAGAGCCACTGTGTTCCAGGGAGGGAATGTCTGTGACACAGATGAAGAATTGTTGATCAGCAGTTAAAGAAATACTTGGAAAATCACCACTGGACTGCAACTCTTTTTTCCCAAACCCCTTACCTACTTCTCTTTATAAAAAGGTCAGCTTGAGATGAGATGTTAAGATGGTTTTCAGCGTACAAAACCCACTGTCTTCTCAGATCACTGGCATCTGAATAACGTGCACGTAAAGATTCAATCCTTTTCTCTGCTTGTCGGTTCTGGTAGCACAAATGCTGACTTTCCCTGTTTCAATTTTATCTACAACAGATGTCACACATCCAAACCTTTACAGGGGCCTGGCACATGAAATAAAAAATTCATAACAAATTGAGAAGTTTGAGAGGCTCGATAACTTGCACATTTTCAGTATCTGTCCTAAAAAATATATAGACTCTTTAACATAGCTCATTTGGTTTTTTTGGTAAAGTATATTTTATTGTTTATGCTATTACAGTTATCTCATTTTTTCTCCACTTTACCCCCTTCCACCCAGAACACCTCGTCCCTCCAGCATCCCCTGCCCCTTAGTTCATGTCCATGGGTTGTACATATAAGTTCTTTGGCTTCTCCATTTCCTCTATTATTCTTAACCTCCCTGTCTATTTTATGCCTACCATTTATGCTTCTTATTCACTGTATCTTTTCCCCCATTCTCTCCCTCCCCCTACCCACTGATAACCCTCCATGTGATTTCCATTTCTGTAATTCTGTTCCTATTCTAGTTGTTTGTTTAGTTTTTTTTTTTTTTTTAGGTCCAGTTGCTGATAGTTGTGAGTTTGTTGTCATTTTATTGTTCATAGTTTTGATCTTCTTTTTCTTAGATAAGCCCCTTTAACATTTCATATAAGGGCTTGGTGATGATGAACTCCTTTAACTTGACCTTACCTGGGAAGCACTTTATCTGCCCT
>PVJI01028752.1:0-16115 GCA_004026765.1 Micronycteris hirsuta
ATTAAGATGCAGATCCATTTTTATTTTTTTTGAGGTATCGCCATCTTCTTTGCACAGTGGCTGCACCAGTCTGCATTCCTACCAACAGCGCACTAGGGTCCCCTTTCTCCACATCCTCACGGCACTTGTTGTTTGTTGATTTATTGATGATAGCCCTTCTGACCGGTGGTGACCTGTGTTTCTTTTGAACTTGTTGAATCTCTGATCATTATGACATAAAGCAGAATTTTTTCTTACTCAAAAAATTATAATGTTGCCACTATAGTACTTGTGCTTGGTTTTTCAGAATCTCTTACATTTTCATTTAAAATTACTAAGTATGTTCTGTAATGCTTATTACACATTGATATCAATGATTCTAAGCTATGTTTAAGTTATCCATTAGCATCTAGTAATTATCCAGAACCATGCAATGCAAGGAGTATCTTTGGATGTGGAAAATTTAAATTTTGAAGAGAATTCCTTAATTTAAAACACATCTTCAGACAGTTTTAACTTAAACTTCTTTCACATTTAAAAATTACATATTTTCTTTAAAGTTCTCCTTTGAATCAATAGTTTACTAGGGTCTTGTGTATACAAACATATTATAAATTATTAGAGTGATCAAATAAATATTAACAGTATCATTTCATATCAATTTTTAAAATCTTAGATTTTCCTTTTTAAAATATTTTATTGTTTATGTTATTAGAGTTATCCAGCTTTTCCCCTTCATCCTTCTCCGCCCAGCCTGCCCTCTACATCCATAATCTGTCCCCTCACTGTTGTCCATGTCCACGGGTCCTTCATACATGTTCTTTGACTAATCCCATCACCTTCTCTCAATCAATTCCTCTCCTCCTCCACCCATTTTACAGCTGATAGTCTGTTTCATGATTCCATGCTCCTGGTCCTATTTTGCTCATTAGTTTATTTTTCATTAGATTCTTCTTATAAGTGAGATCATATGGTATTTGTCTTTCACTTACTGACTTATTTCACTGAGCATAATAGTCTTCAGTTCCACCCATGCTGTTGCGAAGAGTAGGAATTCCTTCTTTCTTTCTGTTGCATAGTATTCCATTGTATAGATGTACCACAATTGTTTTTCTTTTTAATCCACTCATTCACTGATGGTCACTTAGGCTGTTTCCAAATCTTAGGGTATAATTCTAGCCGTGGAATTAATGGGAATAAGGCAGTTCCACTTTTAGTTTTTTGAGGAAACTGTTTTCTACAGTGGCTGCACCAGTCTGCATTCCCACCTATAATGCACCAGGGTTCCCTTCTCTCCATCTGCTTGCCAGCACTTGTTGTTTGTTGCCTTATGACCCAGTGATTCTTCTTCTGGGAATATATCCAAAGAAGCCTGAAACACTAATTCAAAAGAACATAAGCACCCCCATGTTCATAGCAGTACTTTCTATGATCACCAAGATATGGAAGTAGCCCAAGTGTCCATCAGTAGATGAGTGGATGAAAAAACCATGGAACATTTACACAGTGGAATACTACTTGTCCATAAAAAAGAAAATTTTACCTTTTGTGACAGTATGGATGGACTTGGGGAACATTATGCTAAATGAAATAAGCCTGTCAGAGAAAGACAAATACCATATGATTTCACTCATATGTGGAATCTCATGAACGAACTGAACTAACAAGGACAATGGAGACAGTCTCAAAGAGAGAGCAGGGTAACAGCTATAGGGGTAGGGTTTAGGGGTGGTGGTATCGAGCAGAGGGGAAAAGGTCTCATGGACACAGACAACAGTGTGGTGATTAGGAGGGTGGAGTGTAAGGGGCACAAATGGCAATGGAAAAATGCAATGAAAAATAAAATAAAAAAAGAATTAAAATAATATTTTTATAAAGGAATTTCCAACATTTCACTAGTAGTCTTCCAAAAAACCTGATATTTTATCAGATAAATGATAGTGAGTTAATGCCAGGAGAAAAATAAATTGTTTTGATATACCAAAATGCAGATTAAAAAAGTCTAAATGGATTTAAGAACACTGAATAAGGCAACATTAGCTATAATTATATTTAATTACGTGGTGACAGTGTTTGGGTTAACAACTTGAGAAAATAAATCTTTGACAGTTGAAATCTTTTTTCTTCTTTAAAAAATCTTTTAAATTTGAAGATAAGAAGAATAATGCTATTATATCGAACAGTTAAATTGAAAGTGCTAATAAACTGAGGTAGGAATCTGAGGAATACTCCTGAACTTAGTAAAACTGAGTATGTCCACAATGAAATTTACATTATATGTAAACTCATGACACTTTAAATTTTTCTCCTTCATTAAAGTCATCTGCAGAGCCTAGAAAGTGAAAAAAATGGAAGAAGTATAAGAAATAAGGCAGCCATCAATTTTAGTATAGAGATCACTCGGACATTATATGGGAAACAAGAAGCCATTCAAGTGTGCAGTTAAAGATCAATGAGGAGTACCAGAATATGCCAACCCAAAATATGTCCCCTAGGCATATGGGTTGTTTTGAGTCAAAGGCCATTGAGAACCTGCGGATGCAGGAAAAGCTCAAAAATAGGACACAAGTTTTCCTTTTTAAAGGAAATTTACATTTAAATGGGAAATATCTATTTGTAGAGATAGCTCCCCCTTTCTTACCAGGAAGAGGAGTCCTCTTTAACAACACTGATCAGTGAAAAAGACAAGGACTTGATCATGCTCAGTAAACCTTACTAGACAAGCCTTGTTTTTATACTTCTCATGACCACTTTCCATAATTTGCGTACTTGGTGATGGCTGTTGCCCACGCAACCTGTGTAATTACCTAACAAAAAGGCATCTAGGTGCTGGAGAGCAGAAAGAGCACTCTGCCTAACCCGGCTGAGTAGCCAGAATTACACACTCTTGCCCTTGATGCTTCTATACTGGTCAGTCTGCAGATAAAGATCAAACCTTCCTTAATTTCCCCTTGGAATTAATGTCTACTTTCTTTAAATGAGCTAATGAATATGGCGGAGGTCACAAACACAGACAGCCTGTCAAGTAGTAAAAGCGTTGAAAAATATTTGTGCCTGAAATGATTGTGTGCTGCACTTCGGCAAACCTCCTAGGACATTCGACTTCGTATTACTAGCACGGGTGGGACCTGCGCCTCCACCCAGAAATTGTAAGTTCCTTCGGGTGAGACTTCATTTTGTTATCCCACAGGTCTTGATGGTATTTTATTATCTGCCTCATTTAGTCTGTTTATGTTTTTCCTGTTTACTACATTATGAATTCCTGGGGGACTAATTTGTGTCATTTTCATCTTTGTGTTGCTCACAGCACCTAACACTACTTGGTACATAGTAAAGCTCAAATACTGTTTTGTTAAATTTGAGTGAGATCTCCTTCGGGTAATTTTATTTATAAAACACTTATACATGGATAGGACTAATTTATCAAAATGATTGACTTTTAAGTTTAAGATGATTGTCAATTAAACTAGAAGACATGGAAAAGTTTAAAATATAGCTTCAAATTTCAGGGATTTAATAGGATTGTGCTGTGCAGGATGGCAAAGTAAACAGATGGCATTTGGTACCTAGTCATTTTCAGATCCTGTTTCTTATGTGAGGGTAACATACCACTTAGGGGCTTTTTAAAAGATGGTGTAGAGGTCCTTTTAAAGGCCCCCTGTCTTTAAATGGCCTGTATCCTTGCGCACAAATTTAGCTGTGATCAACTTAAGTTGGTACGTTTAACAGAAAAGAATAGCCAGGAAGCTATGCTAAACATTCCTCTCAGTCAAGTAATTGCTCTTTTTGAATTCCAAAACAGAAACGTTTACTCTTTTAATTGGTTGCCTAAAGTTGATGTTTGAGGGAGAAAACCTTTTAGCTAAAGGTGGAAGGACAGTAGAGGAAGTTCTAAAAGTTACTAATATTTTATTCTCTTATCTCCATTTCTACAAAGTGTCAATCTTTAGTTCTATAAAGATTTTTTTTAATGCCCACCTTTGGTATAGAATGGGTTCATTCATATGTATAGAGAATGCTTTTTCCCTGATATGGAATTTGTGCTTTAAAAATCCTCCATCAATTTCTAAATATCCATGAAGACTTTCTTAATTTCACTTCAGAATTGATCATTGATTTGTTTGACTATTCTGTTGAGATAACTATTTGACGTCATTGGAAGGATAGAAACTAGCCTGTGAAGTTGGAGAGGATCAGGACTGACATCTTGTTATTTATTGTCTCTGTCACCCAAAGACTAGCTAGACTCTTGAGGGCAGGAAAAGCCCAGCGTAGAATAAATAACCTCAGTATCCAATTGCGCTAAACTCAGAATAACGGAGGACTTTCGCATTTGAGCAGGTTAGGGAGTATGCAGTTTCCCCAAGAGGCCTAACTAATACTACAACTTAAAGGAAGCTTATTTTACTAGTAGAACTATGAGGTTAGCAGATTTCTCCTCTGGAGAATTTCTGCAGTGAAAATCTAGTTATTATGAGATCTTGTGGATAATAGGCCACCTCTGTCTTTGAAAATGTACTTCTCTCACATTAAAGTTACACCTTACTCTACTTTGCTGATGGGTACGGCAAGCATAATATCCTGTCCAAATTGGGGCAATGGAGAGTGAAGTGATAGGGGACTTAAGAGTTGGAAAATTTTAGTTTAAGGTAGTTATAAGTCTAGTAAGTAATGCGTATGTTAAAGCTTTTGTGTCAGATCCTATAGATAAGGCCCATTCTGGCTCCTGGAAAAACAGCTGACCTCCTGGGGCACCGCTGAAGATCACCACCTGAGGACAAGTGGAGGCATCCGGGCCATTGTGTTCCAGGGAGAGACAGCCGACCACCTGTCCCTGGGAACAGCTAACTGCCCAGGACAGGAACGCTGCAGTCTCTTTCACCTAATTCTCCCTGAATTTCAAAACCCCTCGCTGCACCTTGTATATTCTCTGTTATAAAAAGTCTGGCCTGGAAAGAAAATGCAAGATGGCCTGTTAGGGTAAACCTGCCATTTTCTCAGATCACCGGCCATTTGAATAAAATGCCCATAAAGATTCACTCTCTGTCTCTCTTTATTGGGTTTGGTTGGGACAGGCAGCCCTAACACTGGTGTCTTTTCTGGTTTCAAAGGGCACGCTGTTAATAAACACACAGGAATCCCAGTCATAAGCCAGCACTGTTTCAGGATGTATAGAGTCACTGCATCAATGGAAATTCATGTATTATGTTGGGTTCTATGACTACATAAATCAGATTTTTTTTTTTTTTGCTTGTTTTCTTTTTTGAATCAGATTCCAGATTGGGAGTTTCTAGACTGGATATCAGATTAGGAGTTTCTCAAGGCAAGAAATTATATTTATTTCATTTTGAAGAAATTGTAGAAGAGTTTGTTTTATTTATTCCACATACATCTATGTGATGGGAATAAAGGAAAAATATAAAATTGCTTGCAAGTCTTCCCTTTCTTTTTCTCCTCCAACTCCTCCCCCAAATTCCCTTTTTTCTCCTGCTTTTGCCCCAGGTTTATAAGGAGGAAGGGTGCCTTGTAGCTTAGTCAGCTACAAGTCTTTGTTGTGTTTATAATGCCCTGAAAATGCTGGATATAGGAGTAGAGACACTGGAAGAAGCTGAGAGAATCTGATGATCACCAGTACAGGGAATGGCAAAAAGAAATTTAGAGAATCTGAGATTGGAAGGCAGGGTTTTGTTAAATTTTGCATATAGGAGTGATTTAAGAGATGTGAGTGGCTGCTATTTAAAGTAACACTTAGAGAGAGTTGAGAAAGTTTTGCTGTCTAATGTGGAAAGTAATTCCAATACATTTTCAAGTGAACTGTAATAAAGGCCAGCAATATTCTCAATTTTTTATGAAGTTGGACTTCTATTTCCTTTGAATGTAATAAGATACCCAAGTTTTATGTGTGTTATACCTATTAAACATTTATTAAATAGCAGGCAATCTATTTGAAGAGGAAATGTTGAATAAAGCATATGTAACAGATGATGCTTATTGAGTGAATGAACAGTCAGTGCATGAATAAATGATCCAGTTGGATGGCCCCCAAATTTTTCTCTTCTGAAGAATTTAAGGGAAAGTAATATACATTATGGCCCCTTATGCTATTTATAGTTTAGTGTGTGTTTTATTACAACAGAAAATCATGAGATGTTATTTGCTCTCTGAATTTTATGGATTTTTAGAGAGGGTGTGGAGAGATTTGCAGTTAGGCAGTTGCAGTCGTTCCCCTGAGAGTTTATTAACCACGTCTTCTACACAGGTATGACCCCTAGTTTTATTACAGAACCATACCCTGGGCACAAACCTGTGAGCTTTTCCTCACCACTCCGGCAATCGTAATGTAAGGGTGCAAGACCTCATGTTCATCACATACTTTCAAATGTGCTACTTGCAACAGTGGACTATGACAATGAGTCACGAAAATGTTTTTCTAGTACAGCATCAACAATAACAGCTGTTCCCTTCCAGTCTTAAGTCCTAGCAGACATACACTCTCATTTAGCTATTCTCAACAAGTTTATTTCCACTGTCTTCACTTTGCCACACCTGCCACTCCCTCCCATCAGCACCTTCTAGACCTGCTTTCCAGATTCACATATAAAATCATAGATCTGCTTTTCAGATTCACACATAAAATCATTGCATCTACCTGGCTGGTGTCGCTCAGTGGACCGAGCGCCAGCCTGCAAACCAAAAGGTCACAGGTTCAATTCCAAATCAAGACACATACCTGGATTGGGGACATATGAGAGGCAACCAATCGATGTATCTCTTACACATTGCTGTTTCTCGTCCTTTCTTTCTCCCTCCCTATCCCTCTGTCTGAATAGCAAATAAATAAAATCTTAAAAAAAAATTGTTGCATCTAGTGAGAATTTTACATTCACTTCATTCTTCTCCCTCTCCTACATGGGTCACTAGGATATTATGTGAGTTCTGTTTTCTCTACATGTCTCATGTATTAATTTCAATCATGTTGTTTTTCATTTCAGTTCTAATTTTGATTCTCTTTCATTTTATTTTTCTTTTGCTGTGCATAGTGCAGTCTTCAAGAAAAATCTTAATATTAATATTACTGGGTCCAGCAATGTATTGTTTACTATATCTTTTGAGAAATTTGCCTAAATCTTAGTAGACTCTGCTGGTGGTTCAGGAAACAGTAGGAGGCCTTCACAGATTTAAATTGGTGAGAGCCTCCAAAGGCACCTAAAGGGAAAACCTGCAAACTCGTTACTGACAGGTCATCTCCAAAGTGCGTCTCATAGTAATTTAAATGCTTTTTAATTGGTTACCAGAATTTAATAGAGATTTTGGATTCTCTTAAAAATAAGGAAGATTCTTTTGAAAATAATGGATTTATAAGGCAACAATTCACTGCTGACCTCTTTAGATGGAGTGTATGATTTGGTCCTGTTTCGATCATTTATGTTTCCTGTCTGGCTCTGGTAGGCATTTGAGTCTTTGACATCTCTGTTAAAGACTTGGGAGCAGCCTGTTTCAGGAGGTGGGAAACCGGGCCATGTCAAGTGATTATTGCCCTCAAAGAACACACAGAACTTGGAGTGTTTTCACTGTGTCTCCTTCGCCTGTCTCCTGCTGTGCTGTGATATTTTCTTGAAAAATGGCTGATCGACTGACTGAACTCAAGAATCATTGTGACATCTTAATTATAACCCTCTGAAAACTCAGCAGGGCCAGTGTGAAATTTGTAATCCCTTTAGCCCTAGGGTGTAACAGTTGTGATGGAGGAGGCAGTGCTCTCACTTAGACACAGCATTCACACAAGAGGTGGGGGCCAAGGGCAGGCTCTCCGAGGTTAAGTTGTTTATTTACCTGCCAAGCCTTCTGTCTCACTGCTGTTGGATCGGCCATGTCCTACGAGGGGGCCATTAGAGGTAAGGAACAAACCTGGAAGCCACTGTGATTGATCAAAAATAGATCTCTTCTCTGGATTCCTGTTGCAGCTGGGTAATGTCTACATTCCTCATTAGCTGCTCCCACTGCTCCTTGCCCTCCCCCTGCCGTAGCTCCATTACAATCTTACGTACTTTGTCCCATTCACTTTCCTTCAGGCAACAGCCGTAGGTCTCCTGAACGTTTTGGATGTCTGTGTTAAAGGTTTGGAAACACCCCTTTGAGGAGGTGGAGAACATGGCCATTTTGGTGTAATAATTTGCCCTGAAAGGACATTGATCCCAGTGTCTTTTTCAGGTTCCTCCAGCAGATCAGTCTCTTGGTAACCTAGGGGATCGTCTTTTGCTATCCACTTTCCTCCTAGCTGTCTCTCGTTCCTTTCCCATCTTTTAGGTCTTAGCTTAAATGCGACATCTTCTAAAAGATCTTCTTTGATTATCTTATTCCAAGTAGGTTCACTCATTTACTCTTTGGCATTATCTTTTAATTTATTTATTTTTATTGTCTCTCTCTACCTCAGTATATACACTCTCTGACCACAGCAAGTTTATCTTCTTTTTTGAATTTTTAAAAACTTTTTATTGTATTTTTATTACTATTTATCCCCCTTATACCCTCAATCACCTGCACCCACCTACTCTCCTCCCACGCCCCCCACCCCAATTACCACACTGTTGTCTGTGTCCATGAGTCCTTTTTCTTTTCTGCTCGATCCCTCTATCCCCAGCAACCCCCATCCCCACCAAAGCTGTCAGCCTGCTCTCTATCTATGAGTCTCTCTGTTTTGTTTGTTAGTTCTGTTTGTTCATTTGATTACACATATGAATGAACTAATATGGTATTTATCTTTCTCTGACTGGCTTATATCACTTAGCATAATGTTCTCCAGGTCCATCCATTCTGTAGCAAAAGGTAAAATTTTCTTCTTTTTTATGGCTGAATAATAGTCCTTTGTGTAAATGTACCAGAGTTGTTTTTTTTTTTTTAAAGATTTTATTTATTTATTTTTAGAGAGAGGAGAAGGGAGGGAGAAAGAGAGAGAGAAACAGCAATGTATGGTTGCCTCTCACATGGCCCTCACTGGGGACCTGGCCCGCAACCCAGGCATGTGCCCTGATTGGGAATCGAACCAGCGACCCTTTGGTTCCCAGCCTGCGCTCAATCCACTGAGCTATACCAGCCAGGGCCCAGAGTTGTTTTTATCTATTCATCTACTGAGGGACACTTGGGCTGCTTCCAAATCTTGGCTATTGTAAATAATGCTGAAATGAGTATAGTGGTACCTAAGTTCTTTCAACTTAGTATTTTGGGTTTCTTCAGATAAATTTCCAGAAGTGGAATTCCTGGGTCATAAAACAGTTCCATTTTTAATTTTTTTGTGGTAACTCCATACTGCTTTCCACAGTGGCTGCACCAATCTGCATTCCCACCAACAGTGCAAAAACAAACCCACTGAATGGGAAAACATATTCATCAATGATATATTTGATAAGGGGTTAATATCCAAAATTTATAAAGACCTTATAAAACTCAACACCAAAAAAACAATGCAATTAACAAAATGGGCAAAGGACCTGACTAGACACTTCTCCAAAGAGGACATACAGATGGCCAATAGACATGAAAAGATGCTCACTGATCATCAGAGAAATGCAAATTGAAACCACAATGAGATTGGCTGTCATCAATAAATCTACAAAGAAGTGCTGGTGAGGATGAGAAGAAAGGGTTTGCACTGTTGGTGGGAATGCAGGTGTGTATGTTCTCACTGATGTATTCTTAGCACCAAAGCAGTGCCTGGCTTGCAGCAGTCATTTTGTCAAAGACAATAGAATAAATAAATGTGTACCACATGTTGAGTCTTTTTTGTTACTTTGTAATTTCTGCCTCCAGTTCTAGAAACAAATTATATTATTGGAGGACATTATATTAATTATTTCACTCTAAATGTCAACCAAGAGGATAATGCCAAAGTACTGAAGAACAATATACTTGAATTAAATATTGATTTAATTTGCTTAAAATAGGAATCAACAGTGGCATACACTCTGATTTCTAATAAGCTTTTCCCATGATTCCTTTTGAAGGTGCTAAGTTCAAAAACATGTGAGTAAACTTTGTGGATAAGATTGTGTCAATGCAATTTAATGGGAAGCACACATATTTGAGAGATATGTCACATGAACCATTTGGTATGATTGACAAATAGGTTTTAATATATAATTTAAATTATTTTAAGTCAACGAATTCTAAGATTATAATAGCCAGTGCTTTATTTTTCTACTTTCACTGGCATTTTGCATTCTGTAATTCTCAAATAAATGTATTTTTTAAAAAACCTAGCCAAGTCGATTTTCAGAGGACGTTTTAGTTCTTGAAACTCTCACCTTTACATTCCTCTGAACTGAATATATTCAACCTCTGTTGTAGGTGTAGACATACTCCATACGCAAGTACAGAGAGATTCAGAAATCTTTGCCAGTTGAGTATCTACTCAGTATTGAGTCAGCTGTTGCTGCTTCCAATATAACATGAGATTCCCAAAAAGCTAGTGGTAAGATTTGCTTCCTTGAGCTCATAGAACCCGGAGTCCACAGCCAGTCAGGCCCTTTTTTTGGCCATCTGTCCACCTTTTTGGACCCTCTCTCAGTCACGTTTCCTATCATTGGTTTAGATCTTGGTTTTTACTCCAATTTATACTAATTTTCAGCTTACTCTATCCCTTGTTGGACATGCAGTTACATATATAAGATTTAGTTACTATATTGTGCTTTGAATTTCTCTTACAAATAACTCCAGTGAAAAATACTACATACTATTATGTTTATATCATTTACTTTCCGTATGAGTCTCATTTTGAAATAGAGCACTGAAGTTTTCAGGTTTCCTTATTTTGATCATGGTTCCCTTGGTGAGTTACTCTGTAGTCATCTTATCTCTTATTGACTTACCCTTCTTGTTTCTAGTTTTCTTAGGTCTACAGAAATGTCATTACCATCTCTATTTATGCTCACAGCACTGTCCAATACAAGTTCCATGGGAGATCTGATCTAAAATCAGACCAAACGCCAGCAGTATTCTATCTCAAAGTACTTTCGTTCACTACATTGCTGGTTACCTTTGATTTCCAGTTTTAGCAAATCTTTATTCCCTATAATAGTGCTTGCCGACTCTCAAGCTGAGAGGGTTATTTCTGCGATTAAAATTTCATGGTTTCTTATATCTAAATTCTTTGCTAGAGAGAACATTGGATATTCTCTGGAGGGAAAGAATACAGCACAATAATTTTTGTACCGAATTTTACCATTACAAATTCTAAGGCATGCCCTTACATTGGTTCTCCCGGGATGAAATAGAATACTGGAAAAACAGGCATCACTAGAATCAGGTTTGCAACTTGTATTTATAGTAATAAAATAATAATAATATTTTTTATATATACAGGATGATTTTTTATCTAGATTTTTATTTTCAAGTCCAAATAGAAAATACACTTAAGACAATTAAAACAATGTAATATATGAAAAATTTAGTTCAATATTATACTATTTCCAGTCCTTCTATGATTTATTGATTCTACTAATATGTTATGTTCTTCAGAATTTTTTTTTACTAAACCAAAGATTTTTTGTACAATTAAGAATTTGGAGGGAGAGTCTTAATTGAAATAAGACTTGATCATATCAAGCCAAGGCAAAAAGCATTTTTGATAATCCTGATATGTGCCTCGTTCTGTACTGCTCACTATAAAGAGTTACGTGGGCTTTGTTGATGTAAACATCATGATCTTGACAAGAAAACAAGTAGAGAGGGCAATCTATTATATTATCAAGTTCTGGTTTTATAGCATAAAAGCTAAGAGATTTTTTAAATAATCTGCATATTGGAATATTAATTGAAGGGTGTGTGGTTCTGATTGAGTGAGGAGGAAAAAAGAGAGGACATAGTAGAGAAGAGATCCATTTCCTTCAAAGAGTCAGCAAACTTCTTCCTTCTAGGGATGTACATTTTTGTCTAACCCCCAAATTTCATTAGATTAACTCTCCGCAGTATGTACAGGGTTTCCTTCAGAACTCTAGCATTTTCAGGTTTCTTGCTGTTCATAGAAATAAACAGGCTTGATAAGGTGGTGAATACCAACCGAATTAGGACAAGTTCAGGGTTGTCAATTTTGCCACATGTGTTTAGACACAGCCAGAGTTCTGAAAGTTATTTAGATTTCATTTCAATAATTGGAGGTTAACTGTTAAGGTCACTTTGTGATTCAGAGATGAAATACAAAATGTTCTGAGTCAGATAACAAAATATAGCAAGACAGGTGGCCAAAATTGTTTTAAGTACTACTATCTGAAACTTATTTTTATGTTGGAGAAAAACAACAACGTAATTTGGTGAAACATGTCCCAAGAAAGAATTAATGTGATACTGATGTTTTCTGCATATAGCAGGCTTCACATTTCAAGTAGATGTATTAAGGATCGAATAGAAGTATTACAGATTTAGTGGCTTCTGAGAAGTTAGAAAAAAATGGTTTGAGACTACTCAACTTGGAATTTGTTCTCTTTTAAGCAAAATTCAGCAGCTTTCGGTCCTTCCTAGTGCTATGCTGCAGGTGAGAAAGAAATTGAAAGTAGAAATGCAGCGGTACAAAGAGGATGAAGCTAAAGAGAGACAGACAAAGAGAAACTGAGCGAGAACAAGGCTAAGAGAAAGAGAGAGACCGGGCAGTGAGCAGAACACGGATCATCAGCTCCTTGCTTTACCCCAGGGGTTTCCAAACCGAGCGCCGCAACACGCCCACTGGTAGAGCACCAGAGTTTTTAAAACATGCGATGCCTGACTCTTTAGTCGGGGGCACTGACTGACCTCTTTTCCCTTTGTTCATCAAATGAAAAGAGGACAAAGCCAACACAACAATAACCATCCGGTGTGAATTAATCAAAATTATACTTGCTTTTTTTCTGTCAGATCATGCCACAGAATTTTAGTAATTAGTTTATGTATGCCACGAAATGAAAAAGGTTGAAAATCATTGCTTTAACCCCATAACTGCTGCTATGGACTGACTTATGTCCTCCCACCACCCCAATTCATATGTTAAAGTCTTAACCCCTAATGTTGCTATATGTAGATAGATATAGACCCTTTAAGGAGGTAATTATCATTAAATGAGGTAATAGGGGAGATCTTTAATCCAATTGGAAGAAGAGGAAGAGATACCAGAAATCTCTCTCTCTTTCTCTGTGTCCACAAAGGAACGGTCAAATAAGAACACAGAGAGAAGGTGTCCATCTGCCAGTCAGGAAGAGAAGCTAACCAGAAACCAACCCAGTTGGCACCTTAGTTTTGGACTTCCATCCTTCAGAGCTATAAGAAAATAAGTTTGTTGCTTAAGCCACCCAGTCTGTGGTATTTTGTTATGGCAGCCTGAGCAGACCTAAAACTCTCAGTATGCCAGTAAAGAAATAGTGTGCTTTGCAGAAATGGTTGCAATGTCTGGTAGCTTGGAAGAGAGGATGGGGGCATCACCTGGAGATTGGCAGCTGACGCCGGGATTTTGTCCCAGAAAAATCCGTGGGGGACCATACCCTGATGGGTGAATCAATCTTACTCAGAGACACGCTTGGAGAATAGAGTCCGGCAGCCATGGGCCTTTCGCTCCATCTTCAAAAGACCCGTGGCTGCCGGACTCTATTCTCCAAGCGTGTCTCTGGGTAAGATTGATTCACGCAATTGGTGCGGGCCCCTCCCCCCCCCCATGGATTTTGCAGGATGAAATCCGCGACAGGTGGCTGCAGCCCCTTTCTGTTCCCTATACTGCACTCAGCAGGCATACCCCGGAGTTTCAATCTGGGAAGCAAAGTCCAGGAGCTGGGAAATACCTTCTCCATTACATGTATATACTTTTGCTTCACCCTGCTGCGTAAAATTCAAATACAAAGCACCACTGTCTGCCCCTCTCCCCAAAACAAAACCTTAAACCAAAAACTCTGTGTGAACATGTACACGTGACTGTGAACCCTGGCTTTCCTGGGCCTACCCTGTCTGAGTCCTGAGGCTGAAAAACATGAAGAACATGGTACTAACCTGAGTTCAGACAGCACTGGAGTCCATTTGGGTGGGAGACCAGCAGCATCGGGGCCACTAGACAGGCTTTCTAGCTCCCAAGCATTGAAATGCCTAGAAAAATCATGTTTGCTTTCTTAATCTGATACTACCACTGCATTAGACAGGTCAGTACAGCCAACTCTTCAAATAGCTTTAAGTTTAAAACATAATTATTAAGAAAAAGTTACCTCAATACATGTTAAGTTACTCCAGTCTTGTTCTGTAAACACACATGTAATCCAGTTGCCCAATGTAATACCAGTTGCTTTCAGAATCTCTTCCTGGGCAAGTGGTTCACTCAACATATGCCCTGTATGTTCTAATGGGGGGACTTTGAGGACCTTGTGGGGCACTCATACTGCTGTGTTTGGGGGCAGGAGTTCTATTGGCAAATTATGTCAAAACAGGTTTATTATGGAACAAGAGCCATAGCAGCAACTTCTAACCTTGTACTTTCAGAATGTAAGAAAGTTGCCAAGATGAAGACTGGGAAAGAGGAGAAAAGGAGCAAAAGGGAAAGTGAAGGGAGGTGAGGGGAAATCTGGACTAAGTGAAACAGCCATGTGTGCCCATGTGCAGTCCATTGTCCTTTGTAAGGTGATGGCTCAGTAGTCAATAGGAGGTCAGTTTTGCTCAGGGTTGCGCATGCAGGGAAGACCCTACAGAGCACCCAGATCCACAGAAAGGAGCTGAGCCACATGCCATCAATATTTGTATACTTCTAAAGCCAAACTAAAACAACAAATACAAAACCAAACCAAAACAAAACAAAAAATTCAGTCACCACTTCTTGTATGCATGCTTCCTCACACCAAATGAATAGGCAGATGAACAAAACAAAAATCTCATCTTTGAATAGACACACCACTTTCTTTCCTATTGGAAGAAATGAGGTGAGCATCTCCATCTGTATCTAAGTTGAGTTGTCTTCAATTCTGCTAGCCTAATGAATATGTATTAGGCCACTGATCAGCTTAGAAAGATCTTGAGCTGCATCTCCACCCAAACCAGTTACAGTGACTTTTTCTAAACTCAGTTCTATTGCCAATCCAATCTCCACCCCTTCTTCCATCCTGGGATATTGCCAATAGATCCAAGTGAGTCAGTAGCAGTTAGAATATATCAGTAAATGTCCAAGTAGCATTGCAGCATTGACAGACATCACTCCTTGCTAGGTGCATTACAGTTAGAGTTGGCTGTGGTCAGAGGGAAGTCTTGTAATCAATAGGGAGCTTAACCAGTGGGAATGAGTGGTGGGGTAGAGCTCCCTCCACTGTAACTGCGAAGGTCAGCTTTTTAAAAAATAGCTTTCAGGTCCTTAAATAAACTGCTCCCTGAGAATGATCCTTTGATTAAAAAAATCCCCCATTCCTGTCCATGGGATTCATTCATGTCAGGGCTTCTCATCTTGGCTCCGCTACCCACCATCCAGACAATGAAAATGTGTTCTCATCTCACGGTAGCTGAGATAGAGGAAAGCTCTGCTTTAATTGTACTAAGTCATCTCTGTACCCCAATGAGTACTGGTTTTTGAAACAAATGAGTCAGGAAGAAAGTTTTTTCTTCTGTCATGTTTCTCCCCTGAGAAAATGATCATTGAAAATCTAGCTGCTTTGACTGTGGAAAGCAGAAGAAGAAAGAGGTGACAAAAAGTAAACTTTCAAAAGAAAGGAGAAAACAACACTGGTAAACATCTAAAAACATTGTCCTACCGTGCCGGTTATGCCACTGGTTGTGTGCATGTCTGCATGTAAACTGCCATCAGCCCCACTTTCTAGTTCCTTAAGAAGGGATTAGGACCTAGTGTCCAATAGGAGCAAGTTTAGAAGTGTCCCACAGGGCTTAAAGCACGGAGAAAGACGTAATATCATGGGAGCAGGACTTGTGAACAGGAGTGACGCTGCTCCCAGGGAGGTGTTTGTAGATGCTATCGTCCCATGTCATTTAATGAGAAAAGACCAGGGACCCCATTGTCCTGAAATGTTCAGCGTGGGCTTCACAAGGAAGGATTGTCCACCATCCTGCATGACTTTTAATGGATCCACAGAACAGCCAGGTAGATACAAATCTACCCACAAATGTCTGAACCTAGAACTTACCTCCATTTTATATAT
>PVJI01028753.1:0-16969 GCA_004026765.1 Micronycteris hirsuta
AAGAGTTAATATAAACCTTGTGGTATGTCACTACTGGCTTAGAAACTTGTCAGAATTCATGGAAGGGAGAGAAGTTGGTGACTGATTATAAATGAATAAAGGAAGTGTGGAAGCATAAAGATCCAACTAGATACTTGACCTCAAGCAGTTTTTAACCCATTAAATATTGTAATAATAAATTCTTCAAACCTAATATTGTAGTTTAAAAAAAAAGATTTTATTTATGTTTAGAGAGAGGGGAAGGAGAAAGAGAGGGGGAGAAACATCAATGTGTGGTTGCTTCTAGTGTGCTGCCTACTGGGGACCTGGCCAGAAACCCAGGCATATGCCCTGACTGAGAGTCGAACCAGTGACATTTTGGTTCACAGGCCAACGCTCAATCCACTGAGCTACACCAGCCAGGGCTCAAGCCTAATATTAAATAATTTTTATTTAAAATATCTTCCTAAGTTCTATCTTTAATCATATCATTCAGTGTATTTATATCACATGATTTATTATGAGATTATCCTCTTTTTGTTTTTTAAAGTGGTTATTTTGTTACTGTTTATCTCTACATGGAAAATAAGTTGCATCATGTGGATATCTTTTGCATTTACACCCTTTTGAATCCCTAACACCTACTTCAGGGGCTGGGACATACCAGGTTAATTTTTTTTAAACTTAGATTATCAATGATTAAGCTGATTATGTAAAATACTCTGATTATAAACTAGCTGTATAGCTTAACAAAGTAGTTTTACTCTAGGTTTAGTGTAGGACAATAGTTGTACTATAACTTCATTTTTTTACTTTCAAGAAAATCTGGATGAAGAATTCAAGTATGGCATTGATAGGGGACTCAAGATTTGGAAAATTTTAGTTTAAGGTAAAAAGTTATAAGCCTAGCAAGTAATGTATATGTTAAAGCTTTTGTTTCAGAAACTACAGATAAGGCCCATCCTGGGTCCTGGGAAATCAGCTCACTTCCTGGGGCACTGCCTGGGGACAACTGGAGGTATTGGGGCCTTTGTGTTCCAGGGAGAGACAGACCCCCGCCCCTGGGAACAGCTAACTGCCCAGGACTGGAATTTTGCAGCATCACTTACCTAATCCTTTTGAACTTCAAAGCCCTCACTTCACCTTGTTTATTCTTTGGTATAAAAACGTTGGCCTGCAAAGAAAAGACAAGATGGTCTATTAGGGTATGAACCCACCATCTTTTCAGATATCTGGCCCTCTGAATAAAGCACCATAAAGATTCAATTGCTGTCATTGCTTTTTGGGTTTGGTAGTGAGAGGCAGCCCGGATGCCAGTGTCTTTTCTGGTTTCAACATGACTTTATAGATAATGATTTATGCATCCTATATACATATCCTTCATATCTCATGTTCAAACAATTAATAGTGTTAATGGACCTGGCTGGTGTGGCTCAGTGGGTTGAGTGCCAACCTGCGAAACAAAGGGTGGCCTGTTCTATTCCCAGTCTCAGGCACATGCCTGGGCTGTGGGCCAGGTCCCCAGTAGGGGGCGCATGAGAAGCAATGACATATTGATGTTTCTCTCCCTCTTTTTCCTTTCCTTCCCTTCTCGAAAAATAAATAAACACATAAATAAATATTTAAAAAATAAAATAATTATTAAAAAATACTGATTACGCGTCCTTGCTTTGAGGTGGTTTGTGGCAGTGTTTTCTGGTATTTTATTTTTAAAAACAAAATCAAATGATCCAATGAAGAGAGGCAACTTTTGAATAAAAAGAGACAGAGAGAGCAAGAATATTAGATACAATAATGTCAGGGATGTTATGATTCTCACAGATCCCTTACAGTAATAAAGGATTTGTTTCTCAGCCTCTATTACCAGCTTTCTTCAGGAACTGTCTCTGGTAAGGAGAGCCATCTGGCCTAAGGCCACCATTCTACCACCCGCCTTGGGAACTCCTCATGCATTTTGTAAGGTTTCCATTGAAGTTGCTTTATTTGTTTCTTTACCCATTCATTTTAAATTCCTTTCCCTTCCAGAGGAATTAACCTAAATACACTCTTAATAGACTTCCTGTATGCTCATCTGCATTTTAAATCCTTTTTCCTGGAGAATCCAACCTGGCAATGTTGCTGCAGGCCATCTACTCTGAATGAGAAGAAAACCTGTTTTAGAATACATATTCACTCACAGGTAGAGTACTTATTATGAAGCCTTAGCTGGCCAGTCAGGTCCTGGAAGGGGAATTTGCAAAACTGAGGACAAGACTATCTATGGTGGAGACACACAGATAGACAGGTAGTGTTCTCAGTAGGTCAGAATTTAAGAGGATAGATAGCAAGAGAATAGGTGATCATTAAAATAGCCTTGACCAGTGTTTCTCTGTTCCTTGGGTGACATTCTACATAGTAAAGTGTTACCAGTTCGATTCCAAGTCAGGGAATTTAACTAGGTTGTTAGTTTGGTCCCTGTTCAGGGCATGTATGAGAGGCAGCTGATTGATGTTTCTCTCTCACATTGATATTTCTCTTCCTCTCTTTCTTCCTCCCTTCCCCTCTTTCAAAAATATTAATAATTAAAAAGACTTAAATGATCAAAATGAGGGAGTATTTGATTGTGGTTGGGGAGAAGATCAGTTGTTTAGGGAAATAAACATAGAAAATGGTTAACTTTTATCTATTTTTAGTTGTTGTATCAACAGCATCTAGAATTTGCCTAACATACAACAATCACTTACTAAATATTTGTTGAAATGTTTGTTGAATAGTGTAAACATGTAAAATATAATACTAAGAGGATATTCTAAATTAAAATTATGTAAAAATGTCAAGAAAAAAATTGTGTGGTATATATCAATTGTTACCATAGGTACTTAGGTATATATTAATAAATGAAGCAAAGGGAATTAGACATTGAGTTTAATAAACTGGGCAGCATGAAACTACTTGCTTGTCCAAGAAGTTACAGCTTTACACTCCAGGGGATTATAGCATTTCTCTGTCAAGGAGAATAACACTCCTCCTTTCCCCTTTCTGGTACCAAATTTTTAGAGGGTCCAGGGGAGAGGTTCTTGACCAAAGAGGCTTGTTAATTTAACTGGGGTGGGGCGGGGAGCGGTGAACCAATCGAAAGCCTGCAAAAGCCTGGGAAGTTGGTTGGTTCTTTGGAAAAAGTCCATTCCAAGCCAAAGCTAATATACCAGTAATCCCAAGGGAACCAAGACACACTATCTCTCTCTGTTTCTCCTGCCCAGTGATGCACACAATGAGTGCATTTGTGTGCTCTCTCTCTGTCCCAGAAGCATGCAACTATGTAGGTCTACCAGGCTACTGGGGCCTGCAGCAGATCCTACAGGCTCTGAAGGACTGAATTTTCATATGACACAGGAACTCTGGACCCTGACTTTTGTTTGGGCCTTGCTAAGGATACAGTTGGACTTTTTCCAAGGCAAAACAGATAGAGTTGGACATTGGAAACCCAAGGGCAGCCTTCTACACTAGTAAACCATCTTGCTATATCACAATCCCCTGTGTGTGTGCGTGAGTGTGTTCTTGGGTTGCTTTCTTCATGATCCCATGGGACAGCCTGGTTTCCAAAAACACCAATTAAAGGTTACAATGATGGCTAACTGAGAGTCTTTAAATGAGTAAATTAATGATGTGAAAGTTGCTTAATATACTCAAGATTCAGGTTCCTCAATATCCTTTATAAAATGGGGTTAGTGATCATATTCACCATATAGATTTTTTGATACAATTAAGTGTGTGCTATCTAAGATTGCTGGCAGTCATTTAGTATGTGCTCAAGAAAATTTGGCCATTTAATGCATTTATTTATGGAATTGTTGCAAATAATTGTAATCTTCACAGAAGAAAAAATCAGTGTTTAATCTCTGTATGTTCCAATACACAAAAGTATGTTTTCTTTCAGCAGAAAAAGATATATAAAATGACTGTCTCTGTTTAAAGATTAACTGAAAATTGGATGAAGAGCTAATTTCATAAAGCTGGTTGATTCCATTTTTTCACTTTTAAATGTGCTTGTTGCTTGTTGTCTCTGGTGTACTTGAGCATTTTAATCTGTTCATTATATTTATATACAGATTCAAGTGCTAAAAGACAGATGACAGACTTAAACAAAAGGAGTGAAAACTGAACACTTCCTTGTTGTGCCAATGTATGTTTTATCTTACACAAAGGCCTAAATGCATTGGCTGCACTGAGGCTGAGAGGATCCATCAATGCATTTCTTGTTGCAGATGTCCATTATATATCTTTTTTTTTAATTTTTGAAAATTAGGGATAAATGACATACTGAAAGACCTGGCTTTTTAAAGACTGGTTTATATTTTCTACATTTTACCTTCATCATTAAAAAATCTTTCTTCACTACTCTCTCTCTCTCTCTCTCTCTCTCTCTCTCTCTCTCTCTCTCTATATATATATATATATATATATATATATGATAGGTTTTAATCCATAGTTCCACAGCTAAAATGAGAGGGGGTAAAACAATATGATATAGTTAAAAAAATTAATTCATATCCATCTGAGGTCCTCAAAGTTTTGGGAGAATAAATTCTCTACTCCTTTCCTTATCTAAGACAAATAGTTTTTCACAATCAGCTCTTCAACCTCTCCTTCACTGAAGTCCCGTAAAATTAAAAAATAATAAAACAGATCATAGAAATTTCTACATGTCAAGTCCACGAAGAGTCTTAAAATTTTACAACCATAAGCTTGTATTACAAGGAGGACCACAATTGATTATAACTATATGTTTAGGAACTATCTCAAAACCTGGATTTCCTGATCTCCAATTATTTCTAGTATTTAGAAAAATGTTTAGATCACTCTATGAATTCTTAATAAATCATTGCAGGTAAGTAGTGTTAAAATATTGTGAATATTGGGAGTGATGAAACTCCTAAGATATATAATATAGTAATTTCTAATTAATAAATCAATTTTATTCCCAGAAATATGTTTTCATTAAATATTTCAAACACAGCCTATGAGGAATGGAAGAGAAATACTTTTTATTTTGGATGATTCAGCAACTCCTTTTAAGGAGCCAGCAAGTTTCATAGTTTGCTTTCTCCACAGGCAAACCTTATTAACAGTCTTTATTGGGCAGCATTTAGATGAGTCATCTCCTTCCAATGCCATGCTATTGCTCAAATCTAGCCACACTTAGGGTTTTGATGAAAGTTGATTCCTTAGCATGCCTTTACCTACAATTAATATGGGTTTATTTTCCTTTTATATCAGGGTTAAATTGTTTTTTTAAGATTTATTGTTTAAGCCACTGAGTCTGTGGTATTTTTTTTTTTTTTTTAGATTTTATTTATTTATTTTTAGGGAGGGAGAAAGAGCAATGTATGGTTGCCTCTTACATGGCCCTCACCAGGGACCTGGCCTGCAACCCAGGCATGTGCCCCGACTGGGAATTGAACCGGGACCTTTTGGTTCCCAGCCTGCACTCAATCCACTGAGTTACGCCAGCCAGGCTCATGGTTAAATTGTTTACTTGAGGAAAATCTATTTAGAATGTTTGAGAATAAGGTGGAATTGAAAATTAGGTTTGAAAAGACAGTGACCATTGTGTGGGTACCTCATACATCTGGAAGACGACACATAAAGGGAAATTTCAGTTTTTGTCTGAACAGTTCAGAAATAAAAGTCAAATATCTAGAAATTCTCAAGTAAGGGGCCTGAGATGGGTGTTAGGGTGGAGCTATGCACAAGGATATAGCAGGAATGTTTGTAGAGGAATCTTAGTGCAAGTGATACATGTTTCTTTCCCTGAATAGGCCCAGAGTCAGGAAGGCCCTTAAAAGTCCAGTCAGAAAGTCGTGAAGCAAAGCCTCACACTGTAGGAGTTAGACTGGTGGCCACGTCTAGGAAGCAGACCTGAAAAAGTCTCACTAAGAAACTGTGAGCCTTACCAGTGAGCCTGAAACCATCTTTGGTAGCGAGGTAGGTGAATCTTGCTTAAAAAAAAAGGCATCTGTGGTGGTAAGAAACACAAAAAATATTGCCTGGCTGGTGTAGCTCAGTGGATTGAGTGCGGGCTGGGAACCAGAGGGTCCCGGTTCGATTCCCAGTCGGGGCACATGCCTGGGTTGCGGGCCAGGTCCCCAGTGGGGGCCATGTGAGAGGCAACCATACATTGCTTTCTCCCTCTCTTTCTCTCTCCCTTCTCCTCTCTCTAAAAATAAATAAATAAAACCTTTAAAAAAAAACACAAAAAATATTGAATAAAGCAAACCGGTTCGTATGCAGCTCAGACTGAATTATCTTAACATAATTAATACTTAGCTTAACAATATTTATGCTTCCCGTGTGCTGAATGACATGGTGACTGCTGGGGACATGGTGGATACTGTCCTTCCCTCAGCAATATCTTCTAGTGAAGGCCAAAATTAAATATGTAAACAAGACAGTTTCAGAATGCTCTGCATTCAGAGTAAATAGGGTTAATCATGACCTTTGAGAATAAAGCAGCCAAGGGCAACACTGAAGGGAGAGGACTGAAGGAGCAGGAGAAGAACAAATCCCTAAGCCACAGGCATGAAAGTGCAGAGTCTGTGTGGACGGAGCACAGCCAGTAGATACTAGGTACCGCTGCCAACTGTAACTAGGGACATTAGCAGGGACTGGAGGGAAGAGGATCTTACAAGCCCCAATAAGAAGATTAAATTCATTTTGAAGAACGATGGAGGAAACTTGGAATGTCTCCCTCCTTCCCACCCTATTCCCTTCCTTCCTTCTCTGCTTCCTTTCCTTTCTTTCTCTCTCTCTCTCTCTTAGGAATTTGACCTAATTTTATGTTGTTAAAGTAAATTTAACTCCTGTGTGCAGAATGGACTTTAAGAATGGAGGTTGAACCATAGGACTGATTTTGAGGCTGCTGTGGTGATCCAGGTGACCTCCTGCCAAGGTGAGGGCCTGGAGATAAAGGGAAGTGAAAGGAGTATGTTTGGGAAGTGCCGGAGCACTTGTCGATGACTTCTATGTAGGCTCTGGAAAAAGGAGACTCAAGGACTATTCCTAGATTTTTTCACTTAAAAAAGACAAGTTTGCATTGAAAATATTTCTGACTTGGAAATTTGTGTATTAAAATTATTACTAGACAACCAAGTCCAATTAATTATTTACATATACCAATATGAAGAACTTTTTATGTTCTGTGTGCATGTATATGCATATGCTTATTATTAGTTTTATTTTATTCTTCCTTTGTTTCTAACTAAAGTTCCTTTTCAAAATATAATACCATAAGAGAAACAAAAGCAATGAGAGAATGTTGTGTTTTTTTTGTTCATTTTTTGAGTGTGTTTGTTTTTAACACTTAGGTCTGAAGAGCCAAGAATGTTACACCACCTTTAGAGAGTGGCGATTACAGATTCAGCAACATTATCTTCAAATATATTGGGAAAGGCATGATTTATTTTACAATGAGTTTTCTTTTCTTTTATTATATTTTTCATTGTTGTTCAAGTACAGTTGTCACCATTTTCACCCCACCACGGCCCCCTGCCCCACCCATCCATCTCCCACCCTTGAACCCATCCCCTTTGGCTTGTCCATGTGTCCTTTATATGTGTTCCTTGATGGACCTTCTCCTATTTTCCATTATCCCTCTCCCGACTCCTCTCCAGTTACTGTACCACGGCTGGGATTATACCCTGAGTATCTTGAAACACCAATTCTAAGGAACCTATGCACCCCAATGTTCATAGCAGCACAATTTACAGTAGCCAAGTGCAGGAAGCAACCTAAGTGCCCACCAATAAATGAGTATATAAAAATCTGTGGTACATTTACACAATGGAATACTGCGCAGCAGAAAGAAAGAAGCTCCTACCCTTCGCAACAGCATGGATGGAACTGGAGAGCATTATGCTAAGTGAAATAAGCCAGGCAGTGAAAGACAAATACCGGATGATCTTACCTGTAAATTGAACCTAATCAACAAAACTAAAAGGAAGCAAAATATAATCAGAGACATTGAAATAAAGTACAATGAGTTTTCTAAAGCAGTGTACTTGTAGCATTATGATTACAGATTACATCCCATGATGGGGCTACTGAGTTTGTTCTAAACAATTATCAAACCGCCATTGCTACTAATGTTTACTCGTATTTACTCCACCTGCAAACAGAAGTGACTACTGTCTCCCTTGTGCCATCATTACGTGTCACATGTTTCTAATGTGGTATCCAACACATTTTAGTTTCTTATTTTACTATCTGGAACCTCCTGGGCATAGTGAGGATGTCTTATTTTCCTTCGTGTCTGTTATATTAGCACAGAAACACTGGAGTAAATAATTGATTAGTGGATAGATGAATGTGAAAATATGAGTGAATGAGTAAATGAGGTAATGCTAGGATATAGCGAAGTGGGGTTACTCACTAAAGCCCTTGCTTTCTCTGGATTCTTTTCTGGATCCTGCTCTGCTGATAATTTAGCCTTAATTTGGGTGAGAGCTAGAGGTGCAGAAAGCATAAGGAGTTTAAATGTCCCTAAGTAATTGAGAACTAAAACTCCGAGTTCCATTATATTACCTTTTTTTTATACAGCACTTATAAACAGCTACAGTTTTTCAAACAACTGCTTGTTTCTAAAAGATACATACCACACAAACAAGCATTTTGTGTTTCATTCCTAATAATGCAGAATACAGCCACATTAATTTATTATAAAATCACTAAATGTTAATGGAACTAGATTCAGCTTGTCAAGCTAGCATATATTTTTCATTATAGGCAAAAACTGAAAAGCAAAATTAGAATAAAAAAAGATGCTTCATAAGCATTAGAACAATGAAAATATGTTATGTGATTTAATAATTGAAGCACATAAAACTAGGATAGAGTGATATATCATAATAAAAATAGATATATTGGTGATGGTCTTTACAAAATCTGATCACTGAGTTAGAAAAGCCTCTAGCCTAAATAATACATAGATTAATACATCTAATGTTTGCCTTCCATTGTCCATACTCTCTACGACCTAATCTCCCCTCTCACTGTCCCCCAAATTCAAACATTCTTGCTCATTCCCCTCCAACATTGACGTAGGTAAGTTATTCCCAGAATACTGAAGGAAAATAAGATGATGTATTTTCCTTGGAAGAAATGGTGGAACAGACTTATTTCTACCAATACAAGAGACCTATATTATCATACAGGTAAAACATAATTTTGAATATATCTTAGATTAGATTGATCATATTGATGCCTTAGTACACCAGCTTTGTAAAAAAAATTGGGCTCGTTAATAGGAATATAAACATATAACAGAGTAAAGTAGATATTTAAGCAAATTTTGCTACAAAGTATGAGAAGAGAGAAATATAAAATATGAATAAGATTCAGACTCACCACTATGGAGGTAGTGATGAATACTTTAAAGAGTAGAAACTCAAGTACTTGGTTTTCCAAATGAGATTTATTCAATCAGAGCTTGAAAGATAGATAAGGCTGTAGCTGATAGATTGATGGCAAAAGATTTTCAAAAGATGGAAGAACATAATCTAAAGATACTAAAAAGATACTAAGGACATAATGTGAAGATATTAAAGATACTGATTGCTGGTAAGTGCTTTTCAAAAGATGGAAGAAAAATCTAAAGACACTAAGGATTCAGGACCCAGCATGATGTGTTCAGGGATAATTCATAAGTGAGCATGGAACAACATTCAATGCATTTACTTGTTGTTGTTGTTCATTTACTTGAACATGTTGTTTTGAAAGTGCAACATTACAAGGACATATGGTGTTAATTTCATTTTAGTTAATTTAAATTATAAAATATATTTTATTTTACCAATAAAATAGTAATATGATTTTAGAATAAAACATTTTTAATCACTATATGCATTTATGAAGCTACTATAACATCAAAATTGCATTTTCATTCAACCAAACATAAATTAAACAATGGAAGGTACTTATTTTAATATCATAATGTTCATAATGCTGCTGATTCAGAAAATTAAACATTTTCTCAAAAAATGTACTATCACTTGGGCATAATGTCTACAACAACTGAGGAGATACAGTTATTTTAAGATAGGAAGTAAAAACTGATATTTTTTTAGCACGTAAAAAGAACCAATATTGTTTTTCTCTAATCTTACTTCTCTCATAGGTTGTTTGCTCTCCTGCTGCTAATTAGTCTTTCTTTTCTATTTGTAGCTATTCTTTTGAAATGGTCTCTACTAATGGCATCTGTATCTACCAATGCAAGTAGTAGTGTAATGCGTCTACACTTTGCAAAATATATCAAATGAGGGAGAGGATCGCACATTAGAAAAAACTTTCTTGAAGCCTAGGTGTACTGTGACCTCTTTTTGGTAACTATTTCTGAGGAGAAGTGATACTAGAGTTTTCCAGTTCTGTGATCCTACGTAATATTTACAGATGTGTTTTAGAAATCATAACATAAGATTATATTTGTTTAAAAGTCTATCTACTTTTCATAACCTGGAGGATATGAGAAGCAGCAAAGTGACTTAATAATTTTCGATATCCCAGCACCTATTTAAGTGTATTACAATGATTGAGGTGATTTTATCATATGTCTGATGGATTGAATTGAATTAAAATGTTAAAAATGCAAAATTTGCATGTGGCAACTTGAGAAACAACTTGCCAAGTATAGTTTTAGAGCACCTTTAATGTTACATAACAGTATATACTTTAATAACTACTTTGTCACTTTTTTATTAGTCTTTCATAAGACACACTTTGTTGCATGTTGACTATAGGACTTCATACAGGTGAAATACCCAATAGATGCGGTGTACGTCTGAAGAGACAGAGAGGAAAATTGTAATTAATGGAAAAGCATCGTTTCACACCCTGTAAGATTATCACTGTCCAAAATTCCAGTTACTTTGAAAGAGTAACTATTTAAGAAATTGAAATATTAATGAAAATTTAAATTGAAATGCAAATAGCTTAGCTTTTCCTTGTTACTATAAATGAAGCTTAGAATTTGATTAATAGGAGGAAAAAGAAATGTAAACAAAGGTGTTAGCTTTGAAGCAGAGTTCATAAAGCAGAAACTCATCATGGACTGGACGTAAAAAGGTAGCATTAATTCATTGTACTGTATTGTTCTATAAGAAGATGAACCAGATGCGTATCGGCAGAGAGGACGACCTTGTACCGTGAGCTGTTTAAGATGGTATATGGGGTAAAATGTGAAGGCCACAGATCACTTGTTTAGAGGGTCAATAAGAGTAACTTTATTGTTTGAGATAAGGGAGCTTTGAAGGCATTTAAATTATTATATTCAAAATGAAAAATTGCTTGTCTTGTTGTCTTGGAAACTTTAATGTTTAACTCGTGCATTTTATATTTTCACAATATAATGTGATTAATAAAATAACATGCTTTTATTGATGAGCAAATGTGGCAGGACTGTATGGGATAAATAGGATCAAGTCAAATATAATCTTACTATAAATTTCTAATAAAAAGACAAAGTAGGGGTTGGACAAGGAATGAATCAAGAGCACAGAGGGTTTTTGTGGCAGTGAAAATACTTTGCATGATACCATAATGATGGATACATGTCATTATGCATTGTCCAAATTCATAAACTGTATAACACCAGGACTGAATCATGATGTAAACTGTAAACTTTGGGTAATTCCGATGTGACATTGTAACATTGTGACATCTAACATTCATTAGTTGTAACAAATTTACTACTATGATGGGGAATGTTGATCATTGAAGAGACCATGAATGTATGGCAGCAAGGTATAAATGAGAAATCTCTGTATCTTCTCCATTTTGCTGTAAACTTTAAATTGTTCTATAAAAATATAATAAGACAGATAATACATGAAAAATATAGTATTTTATAGATTCAGTTTTTACATAGTGTGTTTCACATAAACTTACAAGATTTTGATATAAACTAGATGCTCTGTATTATAAAACAAAAAAATAAAATCAAACTTAAATTTTCATTTTGTTAATAACTATCTAGGTTTGAAGAAGCAAAGACACTGCCATGTGGGAGCTCACGGTTACCTATGTGGTTTTTCTGTTCATTTGACACCTACTGGGCAAAACAGGGTAATGCCAGCAAAGAAAAATTGAAAAAAAAAAAAGATTAAAATGTAAGAAATGTGTGAAATTTTCCAACTGGTCATGTTGCTTTTCTGTAGTCTTAATTTTTCCCTGGGTTCCAATTTTTCTTTCCCTTAAAATGAGACTCCAAGGTTATTAATAGAAAGCATCATTTCTTAGAATTTGCTTCTTAGAATCCTAGTTTTATGAGCTGCTACTTAGAAAAACCAGGATTCCAGAGCAACTAGTTTCAAGAAAGATTGTGTTAAACAAAGTCAAGGATAATTCCCAAACACAGTTTTGTTTAGAGGATTATGATGTTAATGTGTATTTTAAATCTCCAAAGGGGGACATTATCTATGTGATGTTTTCCAAATGCACTTGATGACTAATACATGTGTCTGAATACCTAAGCATTTTAAACCAGAGATTTGGCGAAGTGAGAACTCCAGAGATGGGGGAGTCAGCTTTCTGAACACTCCTCAGAGAACAGCTGCAAGTGTATTAATGGATGCTAAAAAATAAAACATAAATAAAAATAAGAATATGGGGAAAAGATCCCTTTTCCCAACTGGTGTATACTTTAGAATCGGGTGGGCACCGACTGATTTAAGGGCAATATTTGACTCCAAGCTTGCCTAAGCATTACCTCACTCTTCACACTTCCCCATCACAATCCATTTCTTAAGTTGAAAAAGGTGGAGTGAGAAAAATAGCTGCTCACCTTCATAAATGACAGAAACATAATAAAGAAGGGGTGATGTCCTTGCTACCCTGGGAAAATGGGACATATTAAGGTCTCTAGTGCCCTGGCTTCTATTTATAAGCTTTCAGGACATTCAGCAAGTGCACCCTTCCTCGGGCTCCCTAAAGAGAGCTGTGGAAGCAAGAGGAATTCAGTATTCCACCTTCAGGTACCGCGGTCCTGAGGAGGCTGGCTCCCACAGTGAATCTCCTGTTATGGGGCAAGCTCAGACTCCTAATGAAAATGAGGGGGATGTTGCTCAATTGAAGAGGTAAAGCAATTCACAAGATACAATTGAGACAAAACCAAACCGCTATTCCTTTTCTTTAGGTAGGTTAATTAAAGAAATGCATATTTCTAGCAGACACTATTTTAGGAAAAATCCCACAGTATCCATTCAAAAGCTCAGGCTTGTAAATTGGGTTTTAGAAAGGTTTGAAGAGCAGACAATTCCCAGTGCCACAGCTGATTTGACTTACCTGGACCTGCTTGCCCTTGCAAAACATAACTGGGGCAGAGGAAGATGGGGTATAGAATCTGAAAATATAGTAAAATAATAATTGCCACAAATAAGTGGAGACATGCAAGTTCATGATGGAACCACCCTTATAATCTGACACCTAACATGTGAGCACTGCTAACTTCTAATGTAGCAACATAGATTCATTTGTAGAGACAGTTAACAAATAAATAGATACTTGAAACATAATCGAAGGGCTTGATGCCAGTCTGTTGTCTATGACCCATTTATGACCTTAATAGAAATCTGACTAGAAGAGATATAAAGGAATCAAGCCCATTGTGCATTGAAAGAAGCAAAACTAATGATGATAACACCCATGGACCAAGGGCTGGCACACTTTTATCTTTTCTGAACAGGTTAAGGATCAGAGTTCTTATCAATGTCAAATTGGGGAGATCTTTATTTTAAGGAGGTAGGGAATAATAATATACTTGTAAGAAAATGAAGGAAAATGAGGGAAAATATGATACTTAATGATGATTAAAAGGATATGAAATTTTTTAAAATTATTATTCATTTTAATCTATTTTTACCTGTGAGATGTTTATATCTTAAAGGATTAATTATTTATGCTGAAATTAGTAATATTCTATTTTTGTTTGTAATAGAATAAATGTGATTTTTAAAACATTTCTAAAATTCCAAAGATGTTGTGAACCTTAGCTTCCATAAAATATACTCACTGAAGCTAAAGCATTTCAGCCTGATGCATTGATTTTTGTTTTTATAATCAAGGTAAAGTTTCAATCTGTTATAAGCATCCATAGGTAACGCTTCCAGAAAAGTAGATACTGTTTTCACATATCAATCAGTAATACTTAAACCCTGATACCACATTTCCTTACAACTAAAAAATACAAAGTTAATTAGATTCTGTGTTTACATTATAATAAGTTTTGCGTAACTTGGATGGAGAGCATTGATGACTTGGTTTCTTAATCATTAAAACGGTATCATATAAGTGACAGAACCAGGGATCATCCTGGTCTCTCTGAATCCAGAACCCATGTTCTTTTCATTCCATCTTGATTCATCAGACTGATGCTGTACTGTGTGATCTCGCTTATGTGGAAAGATGAGAAACATCGGTGCAGAGAACAAATTGGTGTTTGCCAAAGAAAGGGGATGGGGGGGGTAGTGTTGGCCAAAAATGGGTGAAGATGTTCAAAAGGTACAAACTTCCAATTATAAGATAAATGAGATCTGGTTATGTAATGTACAACATGGTAACTAAAATTAAAAATAGTGTATCATATATTTGAGAGTTGCTAAGAGACTTGATCATAAAAGTTCTTATCCCAATGACAAAACTTAGTAATGTGTGAGGTGATAGGTGTTAACTAAACTTGTAATCATTTCACCATACATAATTATATAAACGTCATGTTGTACTATTAAAACTAATATAATGTTACATGTCAATTATATTTTAATAAAGTTGAAAAAGATCAAAATAAAAAATACTGATGTCATAAAGCACTGAGCAAAGAATATTTGAAGGGGCAAAATTCACAGGTAAGAGGAAACTTGCATTTCCTTCGTAATTATTTGAAAACTTTTCCTCACCATAATTCCCTCAAATTTTTTCCAGCCCCTTTCTCTAGTTAATATCCCATGTCCTTCTGCCAGTCCAAGTGTAATTATCAGACAATTTATCCCAGGTTGCATAATTAGGTGAGAAGGTGATAAGGGCCTTTCCAATTCAGTGCCTCACATAGCTCTTAGAGAAAAACACCTACCCTCTTAAAGTTCTATGGCCATAGAACTCACTCCTTGTTTTTCTCTACCTGGTGCCTTTGACATATCCCTACACACAATCACATAGAATGAGATTTCCAACATATAACATAATGCAATGCTCCACTTATACAAACAGGTGATACAGTAATTCTATTATGTTAACTATTGTTCTGTCTGGTGTGTGTGAATCATATTATATTTTATGTAACTCATGTGTTAATCATACTAAGAAATTCCAGGAAAACAGGTAGCAAGGAGATAATTCCCTTTTTAATGTAAAGTGGATGAAAATATAAACCAGCTGTTGAATTGTAAAGTGGATTTTGAAGTGAGCTGTGAAATGAAATGGTAGATAGTGAATGCCTACACATTACCAAAGCAGTTCTTTCAAAGAACAACAGGAAGAGGATTAGAATTTGTGGATAGGATATTTACTCATAGTCATTACTCAGCAAGTGACATTTTGTGACCTCATAAAAATGTTAACACCCATTTTCTCATTCATATGTAACCCCAGAAGAAATTAAACTGGCCCTAATCATAATTTATATAGATATACATTACAAAGAATCCTCATATCTGCACTAAGTGACATACTGAAATTACAACACCATATGAAGTTTTACTTTTGTTTTTAAATATTAGCTATTTGGTATGCCTGACTCACTCACAAAAGTACAAATAGCATACACAAATAAGATTTCCTAATAATGTGATGTGTTAATTTTCACCAACAATAATGTTACCTAGAGTCCAGTCATGTAATACTCTAAGTTAAATTTGAATCAAATATTTTAAATCAATGAATACAGACTTGGTATTCTGATTAATTTTTTTTCTCAGCAGAATCCTTCAGGATCCCACACCATCTACCAAATAATTATATAATTCAGTTTGGTGTGTTAAGCAGAATAATGCCTTACCATCTGATAGTTCCCTCCCCCAATATGTCCACAGTTTAAACTCCAGAATCTGTTAATATGCTACCTTACGGGGCAAAAGTGTTTTTACAGATGTGATCAAAGATCTTGAGCTGGGATATTTTTTCTGGATTATTATAGAGGGTCCAATATAATTAGAAATGTCCTTAAATGTGGAAGAGTGAATCAAGAGAGTAAGAGTTGGAAATGTGGCAGAAACAGATGCTCCTGCTGAATGGGCAAGAAGTCAAGGAATGCAGGAAACATCCAGAAGCTAGAAAAGGGAAAGAAACAGATTCTTCCTTAGAGCTTCCAGGAAGAATGCAGCTTTGCCAATAAATATTGAACTTCTGACCTTCAGAAATATACTAAATATGCATTGTTTAAGCCAGCAAGTTTATAGTAATTCATTACAGCAGTAATAGGATATTAATACATCTGCCATTCAAACTTGACCACATCCTGGCCCCAAGCGATCTTTATTTTTCATCCCATTATACTCTTCACCCTACAGTTTAGTCAGTTTGCTATGCTCATCTCCATGTGATCGTCTCCATGCTTCCATAGTAACATATCTCCCCATGTGTTTCCTCTAAGGAAATACACTTGACTCTCAAAATCTTATCACAGGGCCACTTGTTTCATGAACCTTAGGCAGACATGTGATTTCTCCTTTGCTGATGACACTCTGAGCGCTTTGTTACATTCTCTTAATAATTATTGATAATAATAACAGATGAATATAAGATAATATTTATCTTTGTAACACATTGTCCTACTCTGCCCTCTACCAGGGCAATCAAATATTATGCACAGAATCAACTAGGGACAACACCAAACATGAAGAGTCACAGCACCAACACTTCTGATTCAATTTCTCAGTGGAACTCAGAAACATGCACTTTTGAAAGTACCCATAAGATTCCCTTGATTTTGGTGTGTTGGTCACTCTGAAAAATATCTGTCTTCTTTTAT
>PVJI01028754.1:0-16116 GCA_004026765.1 Micronycteris hirsuta
TACCCAGCCTTTATTGTATGAAATGTTAAAGGGAGTTATATGAGGTATGGAGGAATATCAACAGGGGAGTGGTAGGGCGAGAGGGTGGGAATGGGGCACAGAACAAGTAGCATAAATGGGAAGTAGACAACAGACGGGGAGGTTAGAATAGTATAGGAAGTGCAGGAGCAGAAGGACTTATGTGTATGACCTATGGACAAAACTAAAGGGAGGGGAAAGGGGGGTTAAGGGGGTGGGGGTCAAGAAGGGGGGGAAGTGGGACAACTGTAACAGCATAATCAATAAAATATAGTTAAAAAAAGAAAAAAAGAAAAGATTGATAATACCAAAAAAAAAAAAAAAAAGAAACTTTGCTGGCTATAAGGGGTTGGCAAGAAATATTCAAAGTCATGAAAAGCAGGGACCTACAGCCAAGATTTCTCTACCCAACAAAGCTACCATTTAGAATTGAAGGACACACAAAGAGCTTCCCAGACAAGAAAAGGCTAAAGGAGTTCATCACCACCAAACCAATATTATATGAGGCGTTAAAGGGCCTTTTTTAACAAGAAGAAGCAGATAAAAAATGTGAACAATAAAATGGCAATAAATACATATATATCAAGAATTGAATCTAAAAAACAAAATAAACAAATAAGCAGAACAAAAACAGTATCATAGATACTGAGAATGTTTTGATGGTTGCCAGTTTTCACCCATCAAACTGGCAACCATCAAAACTGTTTGATGGTTGAAAATGGTGAAAATGGTGAAGAGATTAAGAAGTACAAATTGGTAGTTACAGAATAGTCATGGGGATGTAAAGTACAGCATAGAGAATAGAGTATCCAAGGAACATATATACATGACCCATGGACACGGACAATGGTGTGGGGATTGCCTGATGTAGTGTGTGTTGGGGGGGAGCTGGGTGGAGGAGGGCAAAGGGAGAAAATTTGGACAACCGTAAGAGCACAAACAATAAAATATAATTAAAAAATGCACATATCTTTTTTTTAATAATTCCACTTTCAGGAATTTATTCTAATGATAAATTTGCATATGTATGAAACAGCTTATTTGTAAGGATCTTCACTGAAGCCTTGTTTATAATAGCACAATATTCAAAACAAATTAAATGTCTATCAATGGTAGCCGGATTAAATAAAGTACAGTACATCCAAATGACAAAATAGTGCATCTGTTAAAAAGAATAAGGTACTGACATGTAAACTTTAAGACATGGGCACATAACAGAAAATGAGATAAATAGTTTGTTACCACTTGTGTTAAAAACATACGCATTGCACACACAGAGAAATATACCATATATACCCAAATACAAAGGGTGTTTTTTTCATAATCTTTTTTCCTCAGGACAAAAGAATTACTTTATATTCAAATCATTCTCATATAATGAGGTAATTATCAGTATTCATTTGTTTTTGTCTATAAAGTACTGTTTGGGAAAGCCATATTAGTTTGAAATATTTTCAATCAATGTTGGATTTGGATGCTCATAGAGAGTACCTGTCAGAGTTGGAATAAAAGGATGTATATGAATTGTTTCTGAAGGTATTATCTCATAACTGCAAGTGTTAGATTAACATAGACAAGTTTTAATAGGTCATGTTCTAAATTAATACTGTGGAAAGGGATCACATCACCCAAAGATAGGACAGTTGGACCACCAAAACCAATAATGAATGCAATTGAATGAAACAAATTAAAAATATAAAAGTCTATGAGTTTATAAAGATATTTTAAAAATAAAAGATAAGAGAGGAAATATGGTGGTAAGATAGGTGGGAGTGGAGTCCACTTCCCCCTGCGCACAGGTGAAACACCAAGCCAATCTTCTGAGGAACAGAGTGAACAGCCAACAGTATCCCAGCATATATGAAGATTGGAGGCAAAACAGTGTAGAGGACATTTAAAAATCACATGGTAAGGAGAGTGCTTCAGGACAATAAGTTCCCTGGGACCAATGTGGGGACCAGGGCAGCTGCAGACCCAGGCCCAGTGCCCACCAGGTCTGCTGCAGGATTCATGGGATAGAACCAGGTCACAGGCTCCCACCCCTGCCAAACAAGGTTTGAGCAGCACCAGGATGGACCTGGATGCTTGAAGTCACAGGTGAGGGGAATAAGGACAAAGTGGCAAACACACAGGTGTGGTGTGCACTTACTGAGACTGTGGACAGCTGCAGTGGCTGAGCTCCTGTGGCAGCGGAAAATGTGCACTCACACCCAAAGCTCTGAGGATGGAGTGCACCTGACCCCGCCACCCACAGGAACCTCATGCCCAACCCCAGAGCCCAAGGTGCAGCAGCAGGGAAGGCGGGCACCTGCTTCCACTGCAGCAGTCATGGCAGCAACCCCACCCTGCATAGCCAACTGGCTCTCTAAGAGGAAGGTGGAAACAACCCTGCAGAGGAGAGCAGCAGGGTTCAGGGAGTCAGCCATCCCCAGAAAGACTTAACTCAGTGAGGGAGCTGAACTACCCTGAAGAGACTCTGAGAGTCCCTGGCATCTAGGACAGCAAAGAGCAAGAAAGTGGTGTGTGAGTTACCCCTACTTGTCCTCAAGGACAGCGCACCTGGCGGACTGAAGGCATAGGATGGGCACAGAAGGGCACTGGGGGCCCTGCCGTGAACTGAGGAACTGGGCTGGAGCCTGCGCAACTGTGAAGAATGGGCTCAGGAAAGGAGAGTAGCAAAACCAATCCCCCCTGAGACCACTGCAGCTAGGAAGACCAGCAGAACTGGCTTGGCCAGTTTAAAGCCAGAAGGAGGACTTTTTTTTTTCTTAAATTCCTTGTTCCTTTCTTTTCTTCTTTCTCTTTTTATTCCTTCTTCCTTCCTTCATTTTTATTATTATTATTATTATTATTATTATTATTATTAGTATTAGTATTATTATTATTATTTTAAATTCCCACAAGTGAGACAATAAAGCATGGAACTGTGAGAGGGTCAGAGTTAGACCCAAAGAGGGGTCATCCCAACAACTGAGACAGTGAGACAAATTTAACTTTGCTACTCCAGAGAACTTGCAAGTTAATGCATATTTGTATTATTATTATTATTTTCATTATTCTTACATCTTTTGTTTTATTAGGAATTTTTAATTTCTCTTCTTTCTGTTTAGTCTTCTTCACTTGGTTTGTTAAATTGCATTGTTTGACTGGTTTCCCTTGTTCTCTCTTTCATAGTGTATTTTTAATTTTCCGTTTTTCACTTCACTTGTGTTCCAATAGTACACTACTCTAGGTCCTGTACATCCTATTCTTGTTATTCAGATCACATAGATCCTGTCATATGATTGTTGCTCCACTACTATTGTAAATAATTGCTATTCCATACTCTTGTAAATACTACACAGCACCCTCCCAGATCTTGGCTCACTTCACTGTTTCCTGAACTTCACTGTTGTGGTTAACTCTATTCTCTCACACACTACATCTATTTTCTATTTTTTACTCTCACTTTACCTCATAATCTGACCTCCCAAAAGCTCACTGCTTTATAGATTCAAATGAAAATCTCCCCCCCACAACAAGAGTCTTATCTTTTTTCCACCCTTTCTAAAAAGTGCATGAAATATTGGGATAACACTATACATATCCCAAGGATCTCCTATCTCTTCTCTATGAGTTGGTACTTCAAACATGATATAATAAAGTCCTGCTGTTTTAAACCATTTTAGCTTCCCCCTCCAACTGATCACAAAAAAAGGAGTAGGTGGGAGCTGTGAACACCAGTATACCTGCTGGAAGAGGAAACCCACCAACAAAGGAATGACCAACAGATAACAACAGAAGAAGGTGAAGGAGGGAGTGGAAGACATACTAACCTTAATCCAGGACCAATCTGGAAATACAATTACATGGTGGAGAAATAACTCAGAACAAACAACTGAACAAGAGTGAGAGAGAAGCCTCAAAACCACATACAGAGAGAAGAACCAGCTTCAACAAAACCTGTCCACACCTGCACAACATAATACAAGACGTGGTGGATGGAGTGACACTCAGTTGACCAGCTGGAGGGAAGGAACCACCAAAGAAAGACCCAGCAACAATCAAAACCCAAAGACAAACAGAGAGCCAACATAAATGTCAGCCCAAGACCAGCAAGCTCAGGAGATCAAGGAGACTGCACCACTGAATCTCATAGGTCTTCTACCATAGAAGTTTATACCATAAATGCAGAGTCAGAACAGATCAATTTGAGAAGCAGAGGCTAACAAGAAGAGTCTCAAAAACAATGGGAAGACAAAGAAACAATCCCCAAATGAAAGGAAAAAAGGAAGCCTCAGAAAGAATGACAAATGAAATAGAGGTAAGTCAACTATCAGATATTGACTTCAAAGCAATGGTTGTAAGGAAGCTCAATGAACTCACAGAGAATTTCCAAAAACTACAGGGAAACTACAATGAACTCACTGCAAACTATATCAACATGAAAAAGGAAATACAAACTATCAACAAGGGCCAAGAAGAAATGAAAAATACAATTTCTGAACTGAAGAACACAGCAGAAGTAATCAAAGGCAATCTAGATGAAACAGAGGATCAGATCAGCGAGCTGGAGGACAAGGTAGAAAAAAACATCCCCAAAAGCAAGAAAAGGAAAAGAGGCTCACAAAGAACAAAGAGGGGTTAAGAGAAATGCAGGACAACATGAAAGGTAATAATATCTGTATAATAGGGATAACAGAAGGAGAAGAAGAACAAGAGATAGAAAACCTGTTTGAGGCAGTCAGGGTGGAGAATAACTAATGTAGAGGCAGAGTGACCACAAAAGTGTGAAAGTTATGTAAGCGATGGAAAGAAACTCTGAGGTTGGGAATACCTGGGATCACAGATCACATAGGGTTTGAGCTAGTACTAGATGAAGATACAGAAGTGGGCAAGAGCAACAAGTTGTAACTGATGCACAGGATGGAATATGTGGTAAAAATGAAGCTAGGTGGTGCTTGCAGTCTGTTGTGGTGTACTTAGAATAATAAAAACTTTGGTGAGACTTCCGACCAAGACGGAGGTGTAGGTAGACACGCTGTGCCTCCTCACACAACCAAAAGATAGAAAACAACAATTTAAAAACAAAAACAACCAGAACTGACATAAAATAGAACTTTATGGAAGTTTGACAACCAAAGAGTTAAAGAAGACATGTTCACCCAAACCGGTAAGTGGGGCAGAGGTGGGCGCAAGGCAAGAATGCACTTTGTTGGCATGCGGTGAGAAGCCGGGTGTGCAACGTTGCAGCAGCAGGCTGGAGGGACCTCGGCTCATGGACCCAGACCTGACGGGATCGAGGCTGGTGAAGCAGACAGACCCGCATTCGGGCACCCAGATAAACCAGAAGAAAAAGTTGAGGAGCAGAGCAGACTGTGGATCCCAGGGGCCCAGCATGGGGAAATAAAACCTCCAATCACTGATTGAAAACACCTGTGGGAGCTGAGGCTGTAGCAAGAAGAACTCCCAGCCTCACAGGGAGGTTTGTTGGAGAGACCCACAGGGTCCTAGAACAAGCCTGCCTGTGTGGGAATCAGCACCAGAAGGGACCAATAGGCTTGCGGGTAGCGAGTGGAGGAAGTGCCATTGTTCCCTCTAAGACCCCTTCCCCACAGAAAGCATCACAACTCAGCAACGTGGGTTGCCCCACCCTAGTAAACACCTAAGGCTTGGCCCCTTATACATAACAGGCACGCTGAGAGGGAAAAAGAAAATGGCCAAAATGAAAGAGCAGATCAAAACTACAGAAAAAATACAACTATGCCACGAAGAGATAGCCAACCTCTCAGATGCACAGTTCAAACCATTGGTAATCAGGAATCACACAGAATTGGTTGAATTTGGTCACAAATTAGATGAAAAAATGAAAGATACACTAAATGAGATGAGGGGAAATGTGCAGGGAACCAACAGGAATGGAAAGGAAACTGGGACTCAAGTCAATGGTGTGGACCACAAGAAAGAAAAAAAAAAAACATTCAACCAGAAGAGAGTGAAGAAACAAGAATTCAAAAAAAGGAGGAGAGACTTAGGAACCTCCAGGACATCTTTAAATGTTCCAACATCTGAATTATAGGGGTGCCAGAAGGAGAAGAGGAAGTCCAAGGGATTGAAAACTTATTTGAACAAATAATGAAAGAGAACTTCCCCAATCTGGCAAAGGAAATAGACATCCAGGAAGCCCAGGAAGCTCAGAGACTCCCAAAGAAGTTGGACCCAAGGAGGAACACACCAAGGCACATCATAATGACAATACCCAAGATTAAAAATAAGGAGAGAAACTTAGAAGCAGCAAGAAAAAAGGAGACAGTTACCTACAAAGGAATTCCATTAAGACTGTCAGCTGATTTCTCAAGAGACCTTTCAGGCAAGAAGGGGCTGGAAAGAATTATACCAAGTCATGAAAGGCAAGGACCTACATCCACGATTACTCTATCCAGCAAAACTTTCATTTAAAATGGAAGGGCAGATAAAGTGATTCTCAGATAAGGTCAAGTTCAAGGAGTTTGTCATCACCCAGCCTTTACTATATAAAATGTTAAAGGTATTTATATAAGACATGGAGGGTTATCAACAAGGGAGTTGGGTGGTGGGGGGAGAGAGGGGAAAAAGGTACAGAGAATAAGTAGCATAAATGGTAGGTAGAAAACAGACAGGGGGAGGTTAAGAATAGTATAGGAAATATAGAAGCCAAAGAACTTATGTGTATGACATATGGACATGAACTAAGGGGAAGGGGAATGTGGGTGGGAGGAGTTTCAAGGTGAAAAGGAATAAAGTGGGGGAAATGGGACAACTGTAATACCTTAATCAATAAAATGTATTTAGAAAAAAGGGAAAAAAAGAAAACCTGTTTGATAAAGTAATGATGGAAAACTTCCCCAATTTGATGAGAGAAAAAGACACATAAATCCAGGAAATGCAGAGTCCCAATCAAGAGAAACCCAAAGAGGCCCACTTCAAGACAAATCATAATTAAAATGGCAAAATTTTAAGGTAAAGAGTGAATCTTAAAGGCAGCAAAGGAGAAACAGGAAGTAATATATATTGGAGCCTGGATAAGACTAGCAGCTGACTTCTCAATGGAAATGCTCCAAGCCAGAAGGGAATAGCAAGAACTATTCCAAGTAAAGAAAACCAGAGGCCTGCAACCAAGACTATTTTATCCAGCAAGGCTCTTGATTAAAATGGAAGGCCAAATAAGGAGCTTCATGGACTAAAGAAGCCTTAAAGAATATACCTCCTCTAAAGCAGCTCTGCAAGAGATACTAAAAGGTTTGCTTTAAGAACAGGAAGAAAAATAGTGAGAGACAGAGGAATACAGGTAAGAAAAAATGGCAATGAATAAGTACCTATCACTAATAACCTTAAACATAAATTAATTAAATGCCCCAATCAAAAGACATAGAATAGCTGAATGGATAAGAAATCATGACCCATGCATGCGCCTCCTACAAGAGACCCGCCTCAAAACAAAATACCTTCACAGACTGAAATTGAAGTCATGGAAACAAATATTCTAAGCAAATGTACAGGGAAAAAAAAAAAAAGCGGAGGTGGCAATACTCATATCAGACAAAAAAGACTTAAAAAAAAAGAGCCACAAAAAGAGACCAAGAAGGTCACTTCATAATACTCACGGGAAAAATCCATCAAGAAGATATAAACATTGTAAATGTATATTCACCCAACATAGGAGCACCCAAATACATAAAGAAAATCTTGGAGAACTTCAAGAAAGATTCTGACAGCAACACAATGATAGTAGGGGATTTTAACACCCCACTGTCAAACATGGATAGATCTTCAAAACAAAATATCAATAAAGATGTTGTGGGGTTGAACAATGCCCTAGATGAGATGGAGTTAATTGATATATATAGAGAGCCTTTCACCCCAAAGAAACTAAATATACATTCTTTTCAAATGCACATGGAACAATTTCAAAGATAGACCACATGATAAGACACAAAACAAGACTCAATATATTCAAGAAAATTGAAATCGGATCACGCATTTTTTCCAACCACAAGGGACTGAAACTAGAAACCATCCTCAAGGAAAAAATCCCAAAACACTCAAACTCATGGAGATTGAAAAATGAATGGGTCCAAATGAGAATAGGGAAGAAATCAAAATGTTTCTGGAAACAAATGAGAATGAACTCACAACAACCCAAAATTTATGGGATACAACAAAGGCAGTCCTGAGAGGGAAGTTCTCAGTGATACAGGCTTACCTTAAGAAGACAGAAACATCAAATAAACAACCTATCCATATGTCTACAAGAACTGGAAGAACAACAACAAAGACAGCCCAGAGCAATTAGAAGGAAAGGAAATAACTAAGATCAGAGCAGAATTAAATGACATAGAGACTAAAAGCACAATTCTAAGGATCAATAAATCCAGGAGCTGGTTCTTTGAAAACATAAATAAAATCGACAAGCCTTTAAGCAGACTCATCAAGAAAAAAAGAGAGAGGACCAAAATAAAAACAATCAGAAATCAAAGAGGGGAAATTACAACTGATACCAGAAAAAGACAAAGGATTATAAGAAATTACTATGAATAAATGCATGCCAAGAAATTTGAAAATCTAAGTGAAATGGACAAATTTCTAGAAAAAGATAATCTTCCAAAACTGCATGAAGAAGAAGCAGAAAGCCTGAGCAGACCAATTGCAGGTGATGAAATTGAAGCAGTAATGAAAAAGCTTCTGACACACAAAAACCCTGGACCAGACAGGAGAATTCTACAAAGCATTTAAGGAAGAGCTAACCCCTATCCTTCACAGACTATTCCAAAAAATTGAAGAAGATGGAAGACTCCCAAACTCTTTTTATGAAGCCAGCATCATCCTAATCCCAAAACCAGATAAAGACATAACAAAGAAAGAAAACTTCAGGCCAACATCACTGATGAACATAGATGCTAAAATCCTCAACAAAATATTAGCAAACTATATACAGCAATATGCTAAAGAGACCATACACCATGATCAAGTGGGATTCATTCCAGGGATGAAAGGATGGTACAATATTCACAAATCAATAAACGTAATACATCACATAAACAAAATGAAAGACAAAAATCACATGATCACATTGATAGATTTGGAAAAGCATTTGATGAGGTACAGCACTGATTTATGATAAAAATATTTATCACAGTGGGAATAGAGGGAGCATTCCTCAACATAATAAAGGCCACGTATCAGAGACCTACAGCCAACATCATACTCAGTGGCCAAAATATTAGAGTTTTCTCACTAAGATCAGGAACAAGGATGCCTGCTTTCACCACTCCTATTCTACACAGTATTCGAAGTCCTAGCCACAGCAATCAGACAAGAAAAAGAAATAAGAGGCATCCAAACTGGAAAGGAGGAAGAAAAACTGTCATTGTTTGCAGATGACATGATAGTGTACATAGAAAATCCTATAGACTCCACCAAAAAACTATTCGACCTAATAAGTGAATTTGGCAAAACAGGGATACAAAGTCAATATTCAGAAAACAAAGGTGTTTTTGTACACCAACAATGAAATATCAGAAACAGAAATCAGGAAAAAATCTCATTTGATATAGAAACAAGAAAGATAACATACCTAGGAATAAAACTAACCAAGAAGGTAAAAGACCTGTACTCGGAAAACTATACAACACTGAAGAGAGATTTTAAAGCAGCCACAGAGAAATGGAAGCATGTACCATGTTCATGGACTGGAAGAATTAACATCATCAAAATGTCTACACTACCCAAAGCAATTTATAGATTCAACCCAATCCCTATTAAACTACGAATGACATATTTCACAGATACAGAACAAACATTTAGAAATTTATATGGAAACATAAATGACCCCAAATACCTGCAGGAATTTTGAGAAAGAAGAACAAAGTAGGAGGGGTCACGATACCTCATATCAAACTGCATTACAAGGCCACTGTAATCAAAACAGCCTGGTACTGGCATAAGAACAGGCACATATAACAATGGAACAGAATGGAGAGTCCAGAAATAAACCCGAGACTCTATGGTGAATTAATATTTCACAAAGGAGGAAGAAGTATAAAATGGAGTAAAAAGAGCGTCTTCAACACATGGTGTTGGGAGATCTGGACAGATACATGCAAAAAAATGAAACTCACTCACCACCTTACACAATACAGAAAAATAAATTCATGGTGGTTAAAAGACTTAAATATGAGAGGGAATATGTTGGCGAGATAGGGGGAGCAGAGTCCACTTCCTCCTGCCCACTGGTGAAACACCTAGCCAATCTTCTGAGGAACAGAGCGAACATCCAATGATATTCCAGCATATATGAAGATTGGTGACCAAGATTATAGGGGAAATTGAATGATCGGATGATAAGGAGAGTGCTTTGGAATGAGAAGGTCCCCCGGGACCAGCCCAGGGAGCAGGGCGGGCTGCAGCCCCAGACCCAGCAGCTGCTGAGTTTGCTGCAAAATGGTTCTCCTGGTTCTTGGGAGAGAACCAGGTTGGGATGTGTGAGAGACCAGGTGCTTATTTGGTCTGGCAGGCGTAAATAGAAAGAAATTTTCAAAAAGAAAAATAGGAAAAAAACATAGGCACGCTCCGGCTGTTTGGAGAGGCCGGGTCCCCACAGTCTCCGGGTCAGTGCACACTTGGGGATCGGAGGACCAGGGCAGCTTGCCTGCCCAATCTCCAGAAGCACCAGGTGACTGCACAAAGGGCCCTTGGCCTGTGGCGGCTGGTGCTCCATTCAAGGGTGAATTGGAGACTGAATGAACCCAGTGACCCGCAGCCTGTCTCTGCTAATTCTAGAAGAACCGGGAGCAGTCTGCAACCAGTGGCACCAGGGCTAGTTGCAGTTTACACAGCTAATCAAGGGGAATTAGGAACTGTGCACACCCGGTGATCCACGGCCCACTTGTGCCCACTTCAAAAAACCAGGGGCGGTGCACAACCGGGTCCCCCAGCCTGTGGCTTGCCAGCACCAAATCCAGGGACAAAAGGGGACAGTGAACACAGGTACACTGAGCTCACACCTGGACGGCTGGGGACAAAGTGCTGGCAACCCAGCCCCTGCGCAGAGCCCTGCAGGACCAACTGGCTCTGTAGGAGAAAGGCAGAAGAGCCCCATTGAGGGGATCCACAGTCCTCACAAACTCTTGACTCAGTGTGGGGGCAAAACCACCCAGAAGGGGTGGAGAGAGTTCATAGCATCTAAACCAGCAAAAGGTGGTGGGGGAGTTTCCCCTAATTGGTACCCCACAAAAACGGCACAACAAACCCAGTCTGGACTCAGAAGCACACCTAGGAACTGGGCTGAAGGCTGGACAACAGCAAAGAGTGCATCTCAGAAAGGGAGAAAAGCAAAACTAATATCTTCCCAGCCTGACACAGGCAGGAAGACCAAAAGAACAGGCCTGGCCAGACACTTTTGAAGCCAGCCATCAGAAGGTTTATTTCTTTTTCTTTTCTTTTTTTTTTACCCTTCTTCCTTTATGCCCTTTATTTTTTAAATTCCTTCTTCCTCCCTTTCCTTTAGTACTCCTAGTCTTCTCCTCTGTTTATTTCTTATTTTTGTCTTAATTTATTAAAAAAAGAAAGAAAAATTTCTTTTCTTTCAATTCGTTCTTCCTTTCTTCCCTTCTTTCTTTTTTAATTTGCCCTTCCTTCCTTTCCTTATATTATTCTTTCTCCCTTCCTTCACTCCTTTTTCATTTTTTATTTTTTCCCTTCCCCTCTCTTCTTTATCCACAGGTGAGACATTAAAACCTGAGGCAGTGAAGAGACCAGAATCAGATCCGGACAAGGCTCAGCCCAAAAAACAGAGACAGTGACACAAATTTAACTTTACTACTCCAGAAAACTTGCAAGGTGGGAACAGTCAAGACCAGTACACCTGCTGGAAGAGGAGATACATCAACAAAGGAACCACCAACACAAAACAACGAAAGAAGGTGAATGAGGAAGAGGAATGCACACTAAACTCAATCCAGGACTGAATGGATAATACACCAATTGGAGGAGAAATTACCCACAACAAACAACTGAATAAGAGTGAGAGAGAAGCCTCAAAACCTTGTTCACACAGAAGAATCAACTTCAACAGAACCTGTCCATACCCGCAAAACAGAATAGAAGGTGTGGTGGACGGAGTGACCCTCAGTTAACTAGCTGGAGGAATGGACCCACCAAAGAAAGACCCAATAACAACCAAAACCCAAAGACATACAGAGAGTCGACATAAACGACACTCCACGACCAGCAAGCTAAAGAGAAAAAGGAGACTACACAACTGAATCTCGCAGGTATTCTACCATAGAAGCTCATATCATAAAACCAGGGAGTCAGAACAGATCAATTTAAGAAACACAGGTTAGCAAGAAGAGTCTCACAAAAGATGGGAATACAAAGAAACAATCCTCAAATGAAAGGAAAGGAGGAAGCCCCAGAAAGAATGATAAATGAAACAGAGGAAAGACAAATATCAGATATTGAGTTCAAAGCATTGGTTATCAGGAAGCTTGAGAACCTTGATGAGCTCGCAGAAAATTACCAGAAACTACAGGGAAACAACAATGAGCTCACAGCAAACTATAACAACATAAAAAGGAAATAGAAATTATCCACAAGGGCCAAGAGGAAATGAAGAATACAATATCTGAACTGAAGAACACAATAGAAGGAATCAAAAGCAGGCTCAATGAAGCAGAGGATTGCATCAGTGAGCTGGAGGACAAGGTAGAAAAAAACGCCTCAAAAGAGCAAGAAAGGGTAAAGAGACAAAGAAAGAATGAAGAAGTATTAAAGGAAATGCAGGACAACATGAAACGTAATAATATTTGTATAATAGGAATACCAGAAGGAGAAGAAGAAGAGCAAGGGATAGAAAACCTGGTTGAAAAAGTAATGATGGAAAACTTCCCTAATCTGATGAGAGAAAAAGTCACAAAGATCCAGGAAATGCAGAGTCCCAATCAAAAGGAACCCAGAGAGGCCCACTTCAAGACACATCATGATTAAAATGGTGAAATTCCAAGACAAAGAGAGAATCTTAAAGGCAGCAAGGCAGAAACAGGAAGTAACATACAAGGGAGCCGCAATAAGGCTAGCAGCTGACTTCTAAATGGAAATGCTCCAAGCCAGAAGAGAATGGCAAGAAATATTTCAAGTAGTGAGAACCAGAGGCCTGCAACCAAGGTTACTGTACCCAGCAAGGCTCTCAATCAAGATAGATAGCCAAATAAGGAGCCTCCCAGACAAACGAAGTCTAAAAGAATACACCTCCACCACACCAGCTCTGCAAGAGATGCTAAGGGGACTGCTTTAAGAAAAGAAAGGAAAAGGGAGAGAGAGAGGAACACAGGTACAAAAAAAATGTCAATGAATAAGTACCTATCAATAATAACCTTAAACATAAACGGATTAAATGCTACAATCAAAAGACATAGACTAGCAGAATGGATAAGAAAGCACGACCCACATATATGCTACCTACAAGAGACCCACCTCAGGACAAAAGACCTACACGGACTAAAAGTAAGGGGCTAGAAACAAGTTTTCCAAGCAAATGGACAGGAAAAAAAGCCTGGGTACCAATACTTATATCACACAAAATAGACTTCAAAAAAAGGGCCATAAAGAGAGACTCAGAAGGACACTTCATGATACTCAAGGGAAGAATCCACCAAAAAGACAAAAACATTGTGCCCAGCTGGTGTAGCTCAGTGGATTGAGGGTGGGCTGGGAACCAAAATGTCCTGGTTCAATTTCCAGTCGGGGCACATGCCTGGGTTGCAGGCCAGGTACCCAGTGAGGGCCATGTGAGAGGCAACCATACATTGATGTTTCTCTCCTTCTCTGTCTTTCTCCCTTCTCCTCTCTCTAAAAATAAATAAATTAATTTAAAAAAAAGACAAAAAACATTGTAAATATATATACACCCAACATTGGAGCACCCAAATACATAAAGAAAATCTTGGAGGACTTCAAGAACGATATTGATAGCAACACAATTAGAGTAGGGGACTTCAACACCCCACTGTCAAAAATGAACAGATATTCCAAACAAAATATCAACAAAGATATTGTGGCATTTAACAATACCCCAGAAGAAATGGAGTTAATGGATACATATAAAGCCTTTCAACCCAAAAAAGCTAAATATGCATTCTTTTCAAATGCACATGGAACATTTTCAAAGATAGATCATATGATAGGACACAAAACAAGCCTCAACAAGTTCAAGAAAATTGAAATCATAACAAGTATTTTCTCTGACCAAAAGGGACCTAAATTAGAAACCAATCCAAAGGAAAAAAACCCAAAACACTCAAAATTATGGGGATTGAATAGCATGCTATTAAACAACCAATGGGTCAAGGACGAGATTAGGGAAGAAATCAAAAAGTTTCTCAAAACAAATGTAAATGACCTTACAACAAGCCAAAACTTATGTGACATAGCAAACACAGTCCTGAGAGGGAAGTTCATAGTGATACAGGCCTACCTAAAAAAAAAATAGAAACATTTCAAACAAACAACCTAACCGTACTACTATAAGAACTCAAGGAACAACAACAAAGAGAGCCCAGGGCAAGTAGAAGGAAGAAAATAACCAAGATCAGAACAGAATTAAATGACATAGAGACTAAAAGCACAATTCTAAGGAGCAATGAATCCAGGAGCTGGTTCTTTGAAAAGATAAACAAAATCAACAAGCCTTTAAGTAGGCTCATCAGAAAAAAAGAGAGGACCCAAATAAACTCAATCAGTAATAAAAGAGGAGATATTACAACTGATGACACAGAAATACAAAGGATTGTAAGACACTACTATGAAGTACTGTATGCCAAGAAATATGAAAACCTAGGTGAAATGGACAAATTTCTAGAAAAATATAATCTTCCAAAACTCAATAAAGAGGAAGCAGAAAGCCCAAACAGACCAATAATAGCAGATGAAGTTGAAGCAGTAAACAAAAAACTCCCGAAACTCAAAAGCCCTGGACCAGATGGTTTCACAGGAGAATTCTGCAAAGCAGTTAAGGAAGAACTAACACCTATCCTTCATAGACTATTCCAAAAGTCCCAAAATTATGGAAGACTCCCAAACTCTTTTTATAAAGCCAGTATCATCCTAATACCAAAACCAGATAAAGACACAACAAAGAAAAAAAATTTCAGGCCAATATCGCTGATGAACATAGACACTAAAATCCTCAACAAAATATTGGCAAACTGCATCCAGCAATATCTTAAAAACATCATACACCATGACCAAGTGGGATTCATTCCAGGGAAGCTAGGATAGTACAATATTAGCAAAACAATAAACAATACATCACATAAACAAAAATCACATGATCATATCAATAGATGAAGAAAAATCATTTGATAAGGTACAGCACCCATTTATGATAAAAACACTTAGCAAAGTGGGAATAGAGGAATCAATCTTCAACATAATAAAGGTCATATATGAGAGACCTACAGCCAACATTATACTCAATGGACAAAAATTAAAATCTTTCCCATTAAAATCAGGAACAAGACAAGGTTTTCCACTCTCACCACTTCTATTGAACATAGTACTGGAAGTTTTAGTCATAGCAATCAGACAAGAAAAGGAAATAAAAGGCATCCAAATGGGAAAGAAGGAAACAAAACTGTCATTGCTTGCACATGACATGATACTGTACATAGAAAATCCTATAGACTCCGCCAAAAAAACTACTTGACCTAATAATTGAATTTGGTAAAAGAGCAGGATACAAAGTCAATATCCAGAAATCAAAGGCATTTTTGTATACCAACAGTGAAAGATCAGAAGCAGAAATGAGGAAAAAATCCCATTTGATATAGCAACAAGAAAAATAAAATACCTAGGGATAAACCTAACCAAGGAGGTAAAAGATTTATACTCAGAAAACTACACAACACTGAAGAGAGAAATCATGGAAGACACAAACAAATGGAAACATATACCATGCTCATGGATTGGAAGAATCAACATCATCAAAATGTCCATACTCCCCAAAGCAATATATAGATTCAATGCAATCCCTATCAAAGTTCCAATGACATATTTCACAGATATCGAACAAACACTTCAAAA
>PVJI01028755.1:0-16115 GCA_004026765.1 Micronycteris hirsuta
ATTTTATCCCAACAAAGACCGGAGTATAGGCAATGTATCATTTCCTTGGCCTTATTGTTCCACTTTGCTCTGTAATTGATAAATTATTTCTTTAATCAATCAGTTTTATTTCTAGGCTACAAGATATTATGTAGAATGTTCTTTTTGATTCATTTTTTTCTTCCACATTAAATTTCTAAATACACATGTTGTGAGGCAGGAATAGAAACAGTAATTTTGGGTAGGTAGCAGATATTAAAGACACTTCTGTGAACACATGCGAATGAACCCAAAATTCTAATTCAAAGGAAAATAAGCACTCTTATATTCATTGCAGTGTTATTTATAATTACCAAGATATGGAAGCAGTCCAGGTGTCCATTAATAGACGAATGGATAAAACGACTATGAGATATTTACACAATGGAATTTTACTTGGCGGTAAAAAAAGAAAATGTTATCCTTTGTAACAACATGGATGGATCTGGAGAACATTGTGCTACGTGAAAAAAGCTAATCAGAGAAAGACAAATGCTATATGATTTTAGTCAGTTGTGGAATCTAATGCACAAAACTATCTATCTATAGATGGAGAGCAGATGACAGCTAGTGGGAGAAGGTTAGGAGGTTGAGGCATTGAGCAAAAAGGAAAATGAATTCATGGACATGGACAACAGTGTGGTGATTGCTGGGGGGAGGGGGTGTCAAGGGACTAAATGGTAATGTAAAAAATACAATAAAGATTAAATTTAAAAATAAAAAAATAGTAATTAAAAAATAGAGTACAGTGCAAAGGAGAAAAAGCCATTTTAATTATAAACTCTTTCTGATACAATACACAAATCTGAAAAAAACATCCTGAGAAGATTTGAGGGGAGTTTCTCTGCAGTGACCAATGCCTCCAGATCCGGGTGTGAGAGCCAGTGTGGTCATGACCAATAGATGAGAACCAACTCTTCGTATTCTGCTTCTCCAAGTCACTGTACTAATATGAAATTATTGGTATGTAATGACACAACCAAATCTTCTCTAGCTATCTTTCCTAGCAAAATACATTATTGCAGCTTTTCTTTCAGGGAATGAATACATGAGAATGAAAGTGAAAAATAGCTGTCTCTTCCCAAACTTCCCTTCACATTTATGCCACTTTACAAAGCAGGAGGAAATCCAGTGTGAAACAAAGGACAAGTAGAATTGAACTATGTAGAGCTGTGAGTCATAGAAGCTTCATACTCCTCGTACAGATCTACTCTTACCCCAGGTGAAATGGTGCCTCTGTGGACACTGTGAAGAGTGTAACTCAGCCATAAACACAGAGATAACCTCAACAAGCAAATTTGACGTCAATCTTCAGGTAAGATTTTATTTCCACTAAATTACTATGAGTCTTTCTAATAACACTAGAAACTGGAATGAGGGCAAAAAAAAACTGGAAGAAATTTAAACATAGACTAAGTTGAAATATACTTCATATTAAATGTGCTGGTATAAGTACTCAAGCAAATGACTGTATGCCAATAATTATATTTTTTGCCCCGGCTATTCAGATCATTTAATTAAATAAGTTTCCTGGAAATCATGCTAAGCTTAACAAATTCTCTCACAGGAGCTTAATGTGCAGTGGTTGCTATTAAAGAACAGAGAATTATTGAAGTGAGAAGCAGAACCTCACCCACCCTTTTGCACATGCAATGATATTGAACTGTATTCATATCATCTGTGTATTTCCAAAGTATCATAGAGCCACCTAAAGTAACAGGTCGTCCTCTCATTCAGCCAGAAGCTAAATAACATTCTTTGCATGCCAGTCATTATTACAAATGATAAGCTTTGAAAGAAAAGTAGAAAGCACTGCAAATGCCAATGCATATTTTGTACTTGCATAGAAACAGACTGAGATTCAGACCCATTAAATCGATAACTAAGTTATGACTGGGTGGTCACGAGGTAAAGAAATAGCAGTGAAACTGGGAAGAAATTAATTATCTATTACAAAAACATGTAGTTGTTTAAGTAAATACTGCTTTAAAGATGTAAAACATTGTTCCATATTACTATTAAATGATCATCATGAAGATTCTTTGAAGTTAGGAGGGGAAAGAGGAACACAGGAAAACCCACTATTTCCTGGACTTTACAACTGCTAATGGTAATGAGACCAAAATCTGTTGATATGTTACTTATATTCTTCATAAGTCACATCACCTCTTGGCAACATAGTGAGCACTGGGCATACAAGCTATGTGTGTATGCGTGTACTATACACAAAGCAATAGAGATGCATTTTATGTGTAGTTTCTAAATTTAGAAAAAGTATTAAACATATAATTATTAAGAATAAAATGGAAATGAAAGTAAATATCTGCACTCTAAAGTGTAAAACTTTTAGAATAAACTAAGATGTCAGAAAATTCCACAGTGTATTGTCAGAACCGTAAGCCTCATTGCCATTGCTGTTAGAGCTATAAGACTGTGAGTCATTTTCTTGGGTTTCATTTCAAAAAGGTTTCAATTTTTCAGCAGAAAGAATATATGACAGTCAGGATATGAAAGTTTTCTGTCACCCTGACCACATTATACAATGAAAAATATTTTAAAAAGTTGAGCAAGTCTTCTTCATCTAGAAATAAACTTCAGTGTGCCTTTCACTATTCTAGACCCATAGAAAGTTACCCTGTTACCCACATAATTTCAACTGATTTCAAAATAGTATTGGAAAAATATACAGGACTAATTTTAATTACATTTTTTTATATTAACTTTGGTTCATTGTGGGTTCTTCTGCTACTTTTGCGTGACCTCTTTTTATAACGTGACTCTATTATAGTGGATGGAAAAATTTGACACAGACAAAATTGATTATATTTCTAACTGGATTTTTTAATAAGGAAATGTTTAGAATCAGCAATATAGGCTTAGTTAAGAATCATCATAATACACACTCTCTCACACGAACAACATACACACATGCAAACGTGCTAACCTAGTTTTCCATATGCTTCTTTGACTGATTGTTCCCGATCACACACACTGAATGACAGTGCTGATTAAATTCTGTGATCTTTTCTCCACATTTAATTCATCTTGTCAGTACTGCAAGACCAATGGCTTCATTTCAAAAGGGGAAGAAAAAAGAGCACAGGGCTTTGTTCCTTGACCTTTAGTTCTGAGAAAAATACTAAAACACTGAAATACAGTGAGGGGTTTTTAAGCTTTCAAATGCAGCTGAGTTTGGGAGTCAAGGCAGCTTTTCTCCTCTGTCTTGGACAACTGTTGGAGAAATGGCCTCCCGATCTCTGTCAGATCCCCACACACTGCCTGTGAAGTTGCCCCAAGTTTGCCAGCTGCTTATTGCACAAATCTGTGCAAAGTTCCGGTGAATAATTTATACCAAGCATGAGGTGACAAGTTAAACACGCCCATTTTGTCTAAACTGCTCTGAAGGAATCAAGATGGAGGCAGGATGCAGGGCAAAGGGAGCTCAGGATGGGGACCCGGGCCTGTCCAGGAGAGAGGACACTGCTGTAAAGAAAATGAAATGTAATGAGATACTCTTTCATGCATAATTCATAGGTGAAAACATGACTGCATAAAAAGCCCTGATTTTAACAAGGCCAGTCTGCAATCATGCACATTATGTTCCCAGAGGAACTATATATAATATTGGTCAAAAAGAAGAGGGTTCTGAATACTGGTTCAAAATAAAGGTGACAGGTTTTCAAATGCAGCCAAATTTACTTCAATGTACAATGCCTGTAAAAGAAACAATTTCTATCTATGCCTGAAAATACTGCTTAGCCAAAAACTTACCTTAAAACATTTGCTATCTCTTCTTAAAATGGAAAAAAAAGAGAGAAAGAAGAATAGAAATTTATATTGATAAACATTACTCAAATGCATAAGCTGTATTGCCTGAATGTTGTGGGTTAGGGTGAAATTGGACTTGGCAGGCATTTCCAGTCTTCTGGGGCAATAGTTTAGATAGAAATGGAGGCAACAAAGAGGCTTTAAAAATGATAACATGTTAGTTATTGTCAACATAAAATTTAATTTGGTTGTGTTGTAAGAGCAAATACTATAATATACTTTCAGGACCAGTTTAGGGGTTAACACATGCCTGATTTGAAATGGTGTTTAACACATGGGGCTTTTAGTTGAGGGATTTAAAAAAAAAGAATGTTGATTAAAGCTTGGTATGTCTTCAGTTTATCAGCACCAAACCCCAAAGACGCCTTAGCTTGAAAGAACTGGCTAGATGGAGGTTGGGGGTGGGGACAGTCCTTTGTGCACACTTAGGAAGTACACAGGAATACAGGGAATGCGCAGGAGGGGTGAGAATCATGTGCAAAACATACAAGATGGAGAGCCATTCAGGCTCCTTTGCTTGGCTTGTGCTACATAACGTCAATATTTGAAAAGTAGCTACATTGTATCCAGTTACAGTTTTATGGCTCTGATATTTGGCTGAAGAAAGCAGTAAGTGTTGAAAAGGTTGACATAACAGTATCAGAAGTGACTGTCAACCACAAGAACTTTTTTAAATGTTCATGGTTTAAGGAACAAAGAGATGCTATATAAAGTACAGCAGGTTGAAGTCGCTTAGATGCCAAGTAATCTGTTCCATTTAAACAAAATAGTTTTATTAGCCTCTGTTTAATATAACTAGGCTATGCTTCAGATTTTGACAACATCTGAAATATGTGGACTCTGGGACTTAGTCAAGATTTAATTTTTCAACATGGAATTTCAGCTTTTTGTGACTCGGTGGCAGAACAATGTTTATCCACTCCTGGAGCTGGTCACAAGGAAGGTTCTTTCAAAATTCTAGGCCTTCCATCTAGTTTCCAGTGTTAAATCTAAAACTGAGTTTGAGCATTTTCACTATGTTTAACTCTTTCCTTTAATACTACTCCCATATATTCCTGGTACTTTTGGTTTTGAAAGCTGTTTATAACCCACTTCTACCTGTAGAGTTGACACAATGTTATCTCTCCAGGGCAGCCAGAAATAACCAGCTAGTTACTTAGGGTTAATAATTATTTAACTCTAACAACAAAGTTTAATATTCCAAGGCTTTCTTTTATCTTTTCTTCCTTCTTTTCTTTAAATAAAGAAACAACACAAAAAATCCACACAGTAAATATATCTTCTTACTAAAATCCAAATGTTCAGTGTGGCTGGGAAAAGACAGTTCCAGGTGACAGTATCTATTTCTGACTCTGCTGGAAGGTGAGAAGAGGTGATCACCATCTGTTCCGTCTACCTGACAGATGTGCTCTCTCCCGACCCTTCTGGCCCATTACACATGCTGCTGGGAGCTTGCTATACTGAAGGATCAATTTCCAAGCAAAGAAAGAGTTTGTTTGCTTATACACCTGTGCTCTAAAGGAAGTTTTCCTATTGCTATGCCAGTTGGATGACTTGCTGAATTCTTTAGCATATATAAAAATGCAAAGTGCCTGAAATAGGAATCAAATGATAACATTATTAGAATTCTCTCTTGGGGTCACATGAGACAGATGGCTGCATTAGGAGGATGTGCCTGGGTACAGTTTCTTTAGTCTCAATTCGTTTCCTATTTGTTTCCCTTCTGTGAAAGCAATGCACATATTAAATATCATACGGGACACAAAGCACATTTGAAATAAAGACGGTGCAGAATGAGATATGAATTTCAAAACTTCCATTGACTGAGTTTAAGGCACAAGCGCTGGTTAAGGCTGCCATAGGTATTTTGGATTCCACATTTCTCCTGCTCGCTCCTCCAGTCAGGCAATCTTACAAAAACAAGTTGTGTGAATAGAACGCTGTCACCATCAAATGAGCCCTTGAATCAAATGAATTTGCTTTTCTCAAGCCGTCCAAATTTTCAAGTAAAATCAGACTGTATCAACACATTTAAATTTTTTAAAAGTCCTCTATGACACTAAAACCATAGGTCTCTTTTAGTATTTGGCCCCTGTCTGCCCCTCTAACTTAATTTCTCACCACTCTCCTCTCTTACTCTGTGTCAGCCACTCTGGCTTCCAGGACCAGAAAGACAACAGGGTCTAGAGGCTGGGCAGGGGTGGGGTGGGGGGCGGAGTTGGCTTTTAAGGTAAGAACTGTATCCCTTTTATAATAATGAGCAGAAGATGTACAGACACAGATAGAGGGAAAAAGTATTCTTTTTTTTAAAGATTTTATTTATTTATTTTCAGAGAGAGGAGGAGGGAGGGAGAAAGAGCAATGTATGGTTGCCTCTCACATGGCCCTCATTGGGTACCTGGCCCGCAACCCAGGCATGTGCCCCGACCGGGAATCGAACCAGGGCCCTCTGGTTCCCAGCCCGCGCTCAATCCACTGAGCTACACCATCCGGGCCCTAATGATGTATTCTTTTATGAGTAAGATATAACTTAAAGAAAAATTTTAGAAGAATCTCATATTCCTGGTTTTCTCATAAAATGACCTAAAGAAATTAGAGTTGTTTCGTGTGCGCAGAAAAAGAAATGATAACTAGACACCAGCATGTGTTTACTGAGAATAACAATTTTGGCGGCAAATTTTATCACTTTCTAAGCAGTGTTACTAGATAAGAAGATTAAGGCATAAACATAGCATTTAGCAAGGTCTTTTTTGATGAAAAACATTAACACCATGTTTATAAATTTGATAGATTGGAAGCAGAATCAGTGACTTTACCCACAGCAACTGACCATTAGCAAACCAGAAAAGGAATCCAGTTGTGACTCAGAGGCTCAATATCCTCTCTTCTGTTTACAACGTAGGAACATTTGGGATGAAAACATTCAAGGCACTTTTATCAAATGTATGATCACCTGAAACTTGGAAGCAGAATGGATAGTTATGCGCAGAATGAGTACTTAGAAAAATCATTACAAACAAAAGCATGTGCTTGATTCTTAAAGTCCTGAATATTTCTTTGTTTCCTTTTCTTTGAAGAGCTTTGCAAGTTGAAGTGCTTTCCCCATGATTCTGCTTAAGCCCGGCATGGAGTGCAGCTGGATAAAAGAGTTCTACATGAGTGTGAAATGGTGCCGGGTGACAGTGCCCATTCTGAAGAGTGTTTGACAGTGTGGCGATCCACATTTTTTCTCTCTCCCAAGAGAAGGAGCTTTAATTGTCCCTTCCCCTCTCTATCCTGATTATTTTTAGAGATTGCAGTCCTAACCACTTTCTGATTCTCTCTTCTGATTTAACTTTATCCTTGAAGAAGGGAATGTCCAACATATGAACCACACTGGGTCCACTTTCTAGATTTTTTTTTCTCCTAGTAAAATCTATCTACTACATGCCAGGAGGGAATGTGATGTTTAGTCTAAACATGAAAAACCTAGGCTCATTTGCTGCAGATAGATTCCTGTATTGAAATGATGTAGAGATGTGTGTTTTTAACACTTTTTTCCAGTCAAAAGGCAAGTTTCTAGTAGTGGAATTTGTGCTGAGATACTTGCAAGTCAGGTACACGGTCAGAGATAATAGGAAAACTTTTAAAGCTTCTGATTTTTTTTTTGTTTGTAATTGAGACTTCAACCATTGCCAATTTATGAGAAACTTGAATTAAGATGAACAAGAAGATGGGCATTTGGTTTATTTTAATATGTCAGCTGACTAGTTCTTGGAAACCAACTAATATTTACTTAGCTGCTTCCTCACATCAAGGGTTTTATACTTTCTTACTCATCTAACAAAGTGCTTAAACATGCGGAATTGTAATCTGTGAGGGAAAAACAAAGGCATTGTAGATTGTCCAAGGAAGAGATGAATTGTTTTAAAATATACTGAATTCATGGGGATGTGAGACTGTACTCATTTACCATTGCTAAATTGTGCTGAGATAAATGGAAGTCCTCAGTTTAAAAAATATTTCCTGAAAAATTGTTTTCAGGAAATAAAGTTAAAATTTGAGAAAAATGTAGAATTTGATAAAAAGAAGTTTTTTCTTTCTCTTCTAAATTATGTTAATGTAATGCAATTATAAAAAATACCTTAGGATCTTTTCCAAAATTTATTTAATGGGATTGTTGTGGAATTAACATGTTTCAGATATTTGTGTAAGTATGTATTCTGAAGCCCAAGTTTGTTTCAGTGAGACTTTGTTTTGGAATAACCTATTATGTGACAGTCTACTCAAGGTGTTCAAAAATTTGGGGATAAATTTAAGTAAAAATTTCAAGTATTACTATTAAAAGTTTTCTTTCTATATATTAGATTCACTGTTATAAAATTTTTAAAATGACACCATTTTGCTTTTAAATTAATTCTATTTAGATTTTTCAATGTTGAATTCTTAAATGCTTCCTTTCTACATCTTAGGGGATAATTGAAACCAATATTTAGGTCTAGGAGAAAGAAAATCAGTCTTCCTTATAAGTAAGGAATTATTTATATTACCACATTAAATATAAGCATTGCCTTCCTAGTGAACACAAGAACACCAGGGTGCCAGGCAAAGAATAGTTTTAATTCTGGCTGTGTCTTTTCTTTTTTATTTTCTCAATTTAGTGTTTGTCAAAATATTGAACAGCTTCAGTGTTTTTTTTTCCTGAATGAATAAATAAATTTAATCGCCCTACTTAGTTTGGGCCTATTTAGTTTTTTTTTAAGTGTAAAGTATGCAGATTGTTAAATGACTTTAAGAACAAGGTTTCCGACCTTTGACATGAGGCCCATAGAAAAATGAACTGATAGAAAATACTAGAGTTCAATACTGACGATGGCGGCCAAGTAGGTGGAAGCTGAGTCCACTTGCCTCTGACCCCAACCCAAATTTTAAGCTGAACTTCCAACAACAACCCTGAACTATCAACAGAATCTTAGCTGATATGAAGTTTTGAAGCCAAGGAGTATAGAAAATGCTTTGTACCATCCATTAAGGGGATTTTACAAGTGGAAGGAAAATAACCTGTGCGTGGCTCTTGTCACAGATAAAGGCCAGACAAAGTACAGCTTTGGACCTCCCTCACCCCTTGCAGCAAGGGGCCTTAGTCCCATGCAGGGATCCCTAATCCTAATCGGGGAAATTTGGGGGAATCCACTGAGTCTGTGAGACCCCGGTTGCACACTTACTGTGAGCAGAGCTATCATTGTTGAAGCTCCAACCTGGAGAGCTCAGGATAGAGTTAAATGGACCAGGTTGCCTCAGTCAGATCTGTCAGAAGCAACTATAGGCTGTAGCTAGCCATGACTTTGAGAGACATTTTGCTTCTTGGGGAGGTTTTCTTTTGCCCAAAGAACCAGACAGTGAATCTATGGCAGTGTGGGTACTGCATAGAGACTTTTTAAAAGGAACTAAAATGTGGTCAGGCAAGGAACCTGTGTGCAATTGCTTTGCCAGCAAAGAAACGAGATTGAAATAGCAGTGATGGCATTCCCTCCTCTTTGAACTGTGGGCCTGTAAAAATACTCACAGCAATAAGGAAAGAAGGGGAAAAGAAGCTGTGAGGTCAGTGGTGGCAGGATACAATGAGGCTGCACCACATCTGTGAAAATCAGAGATCACAAATTCAGTGTGAATAGTGTCTAAGGTTGGGGAACCAGACAGGAGAGTTCAGTATAGGAGCTTAGACTAAGAGAGAAATCATGCTGAAACTATGGGGCTTCTGAAGATGACAGACATCAAGGGCACGAAAGGGATCTCTGATTGCAGGGGAGGCACAAATGGGAGACCAAAACAGAGAATGTGCTGAAAGAATTGGAAAAAAGTACCAGTTTCCCCACTCTCAAGTGTGCAGATAGTGCCCCACCACCAATTGTGTGATACCTCTGTTACTCCTGCTGCAGAGGAACCTAGCGAAATGGGAAAATTGATTTTTGGCCCATTCTGAATTTTTCTCATCTGCGCAATGCCACGCAGGATCTTTGGGTCCTTTCCTACTAAGAACTGCTTGGTATGGAGATCAGAAATGCGTGCAACAGATTTTTTTGGGCCCTTGTCAGCTCTGCTTACAAGCAAACTGGAGGCTGCACAGAACAGAGAGTTCTGGACTGTGTCTTCTGCAAAGGCTGTGGGCTGGGAGTTAGAAGAGTGGGAGCTGAGTGCCTGCAATTCTTTGTATTGAGGTAAACCACTGTGGCCTACCATTCATTGGGAAGGAAAAGAAATGTCTGTCCACTTCCTGCAGGGTTTCAGGCACCACTTTCAAAAGGGAAACTGCATATCAGCCCTGCCAGGTCCAAGATTCCCTTGCTAGGTCCGTTTCTTCAAGGGGAAAAAAGAGAAACTCCAAATAGGGCCTTTCAAAGAGTGAGACTTGTGAGGGATATCACATAGGAACAGGACAGAGATTAGCCTCCTCCTGAGGTCTTGGAACGAGAGAGTTTAAACCCCACCTGTGGTCTGGTCTTGCCCCAACGTCAATGGGAGCCTCTTTTGATCTGTCCCCTGAAGTCAGGAGCTGCTGAGTGTACTCCTGAAAAGGGGAAAGTTGAATGTATCCATCCTGAATCAGCAGTGAGCCCCACCAATAAAGGAAGTGCCCAAATCTTTGGCAAAGATTGAAAGGGTTGACTTTGAGTAGGGGCTACTCTCCCCTCACTGAATGCCCTATAGAGTGCAGGACCAAAAAAATGGAAACTTGCTAGTCCTATTTAAACAGACCTGGTATCAATTTATGAACCCTAATGAGAAGGTTCTGAAAAATAACCAGGCGACCTCAGGGAGGGGCAGAGAGGCTAAGAGAGGAAGGTGACCCTGGGGAGCTTTGGATCTTATACAGAGCTGCCACCATCTCCAAGCAGGAAAGAGCTGACTCTTTTACACAGATTGGACCCTCACATGCACAGGCAGGTCCAGTGAACACAGACACAAGCAAGTAAATGGCCTGGTAGCTATAGAGAGACAGCCCAAGGATGGTTTCGCACATCATCCAAAAGCAACTTGCATCTGAACTTCACCCAACTGGACCCAGAAATAATGAAACTGGTGGTGAGCTTCAGCCCTCACCAAAGCTCAAACCAACTAGCCAGATAATCAGTGCACCAAAAGATGGATAGCTGAAGGTTCCAAACACTGATGAGAACAATGATGCATCAAGGAGAAACAACTGCACAGCATCCCACCCATAGAGGTCGAGGATTATTCTCAGTTACCCTGCCTGAAGGGATACTATATTCATGAGAGAGTCATAAGCATTTAGTATGCAAATGCAGCAAAAGAGTCACAGAACCCACAAGAAACACTCCTCATGGACTATGTAGTTCAAGTGCTCCAAAGGACTTGGCAACTGAGCCCAGCAAGACACCTTTATCATAAAACAAGCAAAGTAGATTCAGGAGACATAGCACACCTACCTAAGAAGCGGGGCTAGGTAGAAAGAAAACTGTTCCAAGCAAAGAACAACAGAAATATCCAAAAAAATAATTAAATATATGTAGATGAAATGGAAGCAACACAAATACCAGATGCAAAGTTTAAGATACTGGTTATAAGGATATTCAAAAACCTTAGAGGAAGAACAGATGATCTCAGTGAGAATTTAAATAAAGAGATAGTAAGCATTAAAAGGGATATAGAAACCATAAATACAAACCAGTCAAAAATGAATGTTACAATATCTGAAATGAATAATTTGCTTGAAGGAATCAATAGTGGGTTAGATGAAGTAGAGGATCAAATCAGCAAATTAGAGGACAAGATGACAGTATTCACCCAAAGAGAAAATGGAAAAAAAAAAAAAAAGAGAAAAAAGAAATGAGGAGTGCCTAAGGGACATTTGGGATAACATCAAGCATAAAAAATCCACATCGAGATGAGTGTAAGAGAGAGATAGAGAATTTATTTGGAGAAATAATGACAGAAAACTTTCCCAACCTGGTGAAGGAAATCCAGGAAGGACAGAAAGTCCCAATAAAGATGAACCCAAAGAGATCTATACCAAGATACATCATAATTAAAATGGCAAAGCTTGAAGACAAAGAGAGAATTTTATTTTTTGAATTACTGTATTGTTGTTCAATTACAGTTCTCTGTATTTTCTCCCCTCCACTCCCCTCCACCCCATCCAACCCCACCTCCCTCCCTTGCTTCCACCCTCCCCCTTAGTTTTGTCCATGTGTCCTTTATAGTGGTTCCTGAAAACCCTTCTCCCCACAGTCCCCTCCACCCTCCCCTCTAGCTACTGTTAGATTGTTCTTAATTTCAATGTCTCTGGTTATATTTTGTCTGTTTTTTTTTTTTTTTTCATTTTAAAGACAGCAAGAGAGAGACAGTTACATACAAGGGAGCCCCCATTACAATCTCAGCTGAGTACTCAACAGATATGCTACAGGCCAGAAAAGATTGGCAGGAAATATTCATAGTGATAAAAGCTAAGAACACACAGCCTAGATTGCTCTATCCAGCAAGTCTATCATTTAAAATTGAAGGCCAAATAAAGAGCTTCCCAGAAAAAGTAAGTTTAATGGAGTTTATTACCATCAAACCAGCATTGCAAGAAATGTTAAAGGACCCTCTGCAAGAAGGATAAGACATATAAAGAGACAAAAACATAGGCAAAATATTAAAAAGTCAATAAATAAGTACTTATCTACAATAACCTTAGATGTAACTGGATCAAACTCTCCATGAAAAGACATAGAGTACCCAGTTGGATAAGAAAACATGCACATATATGCTGTCTATAGGAGACCTACCTCAGAGCAAAAGATTTCCATAGGCTGAGAGTAAAGGGATGGAGGAAAATATTCTATGCATATGAAAAATAAAAAAGTGGGTGTATAAATCCTTATATCTGAAAAAACAGACTTTAAAACAAAAGTCATAAAAATATAAAGGAGATTATTTCATGACTGTTAAGGATTTGATCCAAAAGAGGATATAACCCTTGTATACATATATGCACACAGTATAAGAGCAACTAAATATTTTAAAAAATGGTGGACTTTAAGGAATACATCAACAACAATACTGTCAAAGTAGGGGACTTTATTACTCCAATATCTGCAATAGATCCCCCCAAATTAACAAGGATATAGTGGCATTAAATGACACATTAGATCAAATGAATTTAATTGATAGCTACAGAACATACCACCCCAAAGAAGAAGTATATACATTCTTCTCAAGTGCACATGGATCATTCTCAAAGATAGGGCACATGTTAGATCGCAGAACAAGCCTTAACAAATTCAAGAGAATTGAAATTATATCAAGCATTTTGTTGGACCACAATGACATGAAATTAGAAATCAACGTCGATAAAAAAAGAGTCAAAAACATTCAAATACTTGGAGGCTAAATAGCATGTTATTGAACAATGAATGGGTAACCAATAAGATCAAGGAGTAGATCAAAAAATTCCTGGAAACAAGTGAAAATTAACACACAACAACCCAAAATCAATGGGACACAGCAAAATCAGCCTGAGAGGGATGTTCATAGCATTACAGGTCTACATCAAGAAGCAAGAAAAATCTCAAATAAGCAATCTAACACTACACCTAAAGGAACTACAACAACAACAATAAAGGCCAGAGCAAGTAGAAGGAGGAACATAATCAAGATCAGAACTGAAATCAATGGCTAAGAAACTAAAAAATACAGTACAGAAGATCAATGAAACCAGGAGCTGGTTCTTTGAAAATATACGCGAGATTGAAGAACTTTTAACTAGACACACCAAAAAAAAAAAAAAAAAAAGGTGAGGACCCAAATAAATAAAATCAAAAGTGAAAGAGGCAAAATAAGAACTAATATCACAGAAATACAAGGTGTTATGAAAAATTACTATGAACAACAATATGCCAACATATCGGTAAACCTGGGTGAAATGGACAAATTTCTAGAAACACATAATCTCCTAAAACTGAATCAGGAAGAAGAAGAAAACCTGAATAGACTTATAACAATTAATGAAATCAAAGCAGTAATCAAACTTCTGGCACACAAAAGCTCTGGACCAGATGGTTTCAAAGGAGAATTTTACCAATTAATCAAATGACAACTCTCACCGAACCTTCTCATATTATTCCAAATAATTCAAGAGTGCTGAAGACCTTCAAATTTTTTCAACAAGGACAATATTATCCTAATTCCAAATCAAGGTAAAGGAACAACAAAGAAAGAAAATTATAGGAAAATATCCCTAATAAACATAGATACTAAAATCCTCAACAAAATATTAGCAAACCAGATCCAGAAATACACCAAGAAGATCACACATCACAATCAAGTGGGATTAATCCTGAGGATGCAAGGTTGGTACAATATTCTCAAATCAATAAATGTCATACATCACATAAACAAAATGGAAGACAAAAATCACATGATCATATCAATAGATGCAGAAAAACATTTGACAAAATCCAGCACCCATTCATGATTAAAAAGTCTTAGCAGAGTGGGAATAGAGGGATGATACCTCAATATAATGAAGCCATATATGAAAAACCTAAAGCTAACATCAGTCACAATGGGCAAAAATTAAAAGCATTCCCTTAGAGATAAAGTACAAAACAGGGATGTCCACCTTCACCAGTCTTATTCAACATAGTTCTGGAAGTCCTAGCCACAGTGATCAGATAAGAAGAAGAAATAAAAGGCATCAAAATTGGAAAGGAGGAAGTAAGCTGTCATTATTCAAGTAGAAGACCCTAAAAACTCCACCAAATTGTACATAAAATACTCCAAAAACTCCGCTAAAAAACTACTAGACCTAATGAATTAGGCAAAAATAGCAGGATGCAAAACTAATACCCAGAAACTAATGGCGTCTTTATACACCAATAATAAGTTACCAGAAACTAAGTAAACAACTCCATTTACTATTGTAACAAAAAAAAAAAAAAATACGGTACCTAGGAATAAATTTAACCGAGGAAGTAAAAGACCTGTACTCAGAAAACTATAGGTCATTGAAGAAAGAAATCAAAGAACATACAAATAAGTGGAAGCAAAACAAAACAAAAAAAAAGGCTCATGGATTAGAATAATTAGCATCATTAAAATGGCAATTCTACCCAAAGCAATTTATACATTCAATGCAATTCCTATTAAAATACCAATAGCATACCTCACAGAACTAGAACAAATATTCCAAAAACTTATATGGAGTCAAAAAATACCCCAAATAGCCTCAGCAATCTTATGAAAGAAGAACAAAACTGTAGATATCACAATTCCTGGTGTCAAACTATACCCTAAGATCACTGTAATAAAAACAACCCAGTGATAGTACAAGAACAGACTATCGATGGAACAGAACAGGGAGCCCAGGAATAAACTCACACTGGTATAATCAAATAATATTGGACAAAGGTGGCAAGAACATACAATGGAGCAAAGACAATCTCTAAAATAAATTGTGTTTGGAAAACTGGACTGGTACATGCAAAAACTGAAACTAGACCACAAACTTTAACCATTCACAAAAATGAACTCATGGATAAAAGACTTAAATGTAACTTGCAAAATCATAAGAAGAAATCGTAAACAGTAAAATCTCAGATAATCAGCATAGAAATATCTTTGCCTATATATCTCCTAAGGCATTGGAAACAGGCAGAAAATAAACACATGGAACTACATCAAATTAAAAAGCTTCTGTATAGCTAAAAAACTATCAGCAAGACCAATAACGGAACCCACTGTATCAGAGAACATTTTTGTTAATGATACATCTGACAATCCAAAATATGTAAAAAACTCATGCATCTCAATGGCAGGAAGACAAACAACCCAATTAAGAATCAGGCAAAAGGCCAGAACACACCCTTCTCTGAAAAAGGCGTACAGAATACCCCTAGACATATTTGAAAATTCTCAACATCACTAATCATCAGAGAAATGCATATTAAAATCTCAGCGAGATATTGCCTTACACCTATCAGAATGGCTACCATCAGCAAACAGCTAAATCAACAAACAACAAGTGTTTGCCAGGTTGTAGAGAAAAGGGAACCCTAAAGCAGCATTGATGGGAATGCAGTTTGGTGAAGTCACTATGGAAAATAATATGGAATTACCTAAAAAAAAAAGGAACTCCCTTTTGATCCATTGATTCTACTTCTGGGAATACAACCCAAGGACCCTGAAACACCAATACAAAAAATATGAACCCTTATGTTTATAGCAGCACTATTTATAATAGTCAAGATCTGGAAACAGCCTATGTGCCAACCTGTAGATAAGTGGAT
>PVJI01028756.1:0-16110 GCA_004026765.1 Micronycteris hirsuta
TATTTCTTATACTATTCAGTTTTATTGTAACTTCTGTTTTTGTTTTCTTGTAATTTAATACTTGATATATTATTTGATTTTTTCTGTTATTTTCCCAGCTATAAGATCTTAAAAGACTAAGGTTATTTAAAATTTTGGGAGTCATACACAGAATCTCATGTAGCATCTTCAAAAGGCCAGGCACTCAATTAGAATTTTTGGGTGATTTTTTTATGGCAATATTAAATGGCTATTTAAAGCTCTTATGTAAAATAGGTTTTTTAGTCATTCCTTATTTTTATTGTGAAAAAGTAAGTTCTGGTCTTCGATACTAGAGTTTACATGGTAGAGAAGGAGCAAGGCAGAATCTAGCCCCAGCTCTGTACCTTAATCTATAAAGTCAAGAGTTTGAGTGGGAAATTTCTAAAACCCTGGCAAATTATATAATTTGTTAATATAAAGTTTTTCATCACTTAGTTTTTAATTTTAATTTTTTAAATCCTCACTGGAGGATATACTCACTGATTCCTTAGGGGGGGCTGGAGAGAGAGAAGGAGGGGGAAGGCGGAGAGGGAGAGGGAGAAACATGGACATGAGAGAGCAACATGATCCCCCACAATGCACCTCAACCCAACCATGTGCCCAGGAGGACGCTTCAGCCAACTGAGCCATCCTGCCAGGGCCTGTTTTTAGATTTATTTTGGTGTATTCCTATTACACATTAGTTGATTTATGAGTTCTAAGACTGTGTGTTAAACGTTAGGTTAATCATCGAATTTCAGTAAGTGAGGCATTGTCATCTTTGAATATAATATTATTAGTACAAAATAATCTATGAGGATGCAAGAATAAGACAGTTCAGCCATAAGCTTTGATTTAATTGAATATGAAAAATAAGCCAATCAGCCCTGGCTTTTGTGGCTCAGTGGACTGAGCACTGTCCTGCGAACCAAAGGGTCACGGGATTGATTCCCAGTCAGGGCACAGGCCTGGGTTGTGGGCCAGTCCCCAGTAGGGGGTGCGCGAGAGGCAACCACACACTGATGTTTCTTTCTCTTTCTACCTCCCTTCACTTCTCTCTTAAATAAAATCTTCTAATTAAAACAAAAATTAGCCACTCAAAAAAAATAAACCATTGACTATATTAACTTAAAGTGTGCCCAGGGCAATAAAGTAAAGGTATAAATATAGATATGGAGAATATTGTGTGTGTGTATGTGTGTGTGTAGAGAATGAGATAGATAACTGAATTTCATGCCTCAAATGTAGCAATTTTTAAAGTAACAGTTTTTATTTTAAAATTTAACAGTATTTCCTTGCTTTCTTAGAATAGTTCATCTGTTTTGGAGATTGCTATCTTTTCTGTCAGTGTACCTGCTATCTTACAAAGTCAGTTTGATTCATTGCAGTTTTGAGAAATCATATAGTCGAGGTTGTAACAATATTGTGTGAATTGAGAATCAATAAATGATGAATGGTAGCTTGAGGATATGCCCTACCAAATACAAGTCATAAACTTGAATGAGCTTGAACCCTATTTGTGAATTTTTATTTCTTAACTATGTTCTGGATGACATTCTGAATAATTGCAATGCTATTAGGTTTGTAAAATGCATTAGCTAATGCTTTTAATAGGTATCGTGATTAAGACAAATGAAAGGAATAAATATAGTATATAGTCATGGACTCACCATTAATTGAATAATTACCAACAAATAAAATGAAATAAAGCAATAAAATGTTACCAATACTGTTGAATATTTGAGTGCTTATGATGTGTGAAGTACTGTTCCAGGCTTTGTAGATATAGCAGTGATCAAAACAAAGAACAATTTCTGTCCTCATGGAGTTTATATTGTAGGAAGGAATTTGCCATTGCCTAATAGTTATCGTTGTTCCTGTTTTTAGCATTTCCTCCATCCTTTTAAGAATGCTCATTTGAATCTTATATGGTCATGGATATTCGGCAGAATAGTTATTAGAACTGTGATGCGGACCCCGGCTTGTGGGATCCGTGGCGTTGTGGCTGAGACGAGACAAATTCACACGGACCACTGCATCCTGTGGAGGAAAAGGGACGGCACAGCCACTCTCTCAAGAGAAGAGCGCCCACTGTGGGGCTGTAGGCAGAACTTTCATAGCTGGTTTTTTCACTACATCACACATGACTTCCTCCTCTGAACTAGACTCTTTATCCTCCTTTGTGACTAGTTCCAGTCTCCCAGCCCATATGGGCAGGAGAGCAGTCCTGACTAGCCCCAAGATTACTGAGTTGTGAGTTCTGATAGAAACACCACTGCCCTGTAAAGATCTTAACCTATTGCCTGCATCTTCCCAAATCTTTTTATCTAAGGTTCCCTCATTGGGAAAAGCGGGGTAGTATTCCTTTATAGTTTGTAAAAGTTCAATGAGATGCTGTTCCTGCACATTGCAACCCACTCCCGGGAGCAGCTGTAGTAACACACGCAGGTAAGCTTCCTGCTCTTTAGATAAATCAGTGCCCATTGTTGCTATTAAAAGGCTCCTTTTTTACTTTCAATTGTTGTCTTTTCAGAGTCCACCAGCTGTGCTGAACCCTAACTAGTTAGCTATTGAGGGATATAGTGTAGTGGGTCGAAATGTGCTGTTGGTAAAAGACAGTCAGGGAGAGGGGTACCGGACTTTCTGAGTACCCTTACCCCGCTTATGGGTTTTGAGTTCTCCCCCAGCATTTAGGACTGCAAGGGGGAGCTCGTAGCGCTAGGTGACCAACCTTTATGTGGCATTTCCTGTACGAACCAGAAGTTAGTTTAAGCAGTGTTGGAGGTCCCTATAAGGCCCCTGCACATCTTGGGAATTGATCCCAGACACCCTCGCAAGGCTCTGACTCACGTGGGAACACCTGATTTCTCTGGCCGAGGGGAGGAAGTGCCTTTTGTCTTCGGAACTCAGCAAATGCCAAAAGCTCTCATACAAAACCTGTGACTAACACTAAATTCTTCTGGAAAGCGGTCTTCAGAGTCTGGTCAAAACTGAAACACTCATTCACTATCTGCTTTTCCTTATGCAGGTAGATGGAGGGAAAAGGCAAAATCAAAAGGACTGCAAGAGGTGCCTTGAAAGAAACAATTTGCCGATATCCCTGTAACTAGTTGCTGTTTTTAAAGCTGATTAAAGGGAAAATCTTTGCTCTTTCTCCCAAGCCTAGACCTATTTGGGGGTTGTGCCATGGAGATGGGCTTGTGAGTGTTTTTACCGTATGCCTCTCGTTGCGTGGACTTTTACTTGCGGCTGGTGGGAAACCTAGTATTCTGTCCTGGTCCATGTCCAGCTACTTCTCTCACAGGAGTCTTTATTGCAGCAAGCACCCTTGTGGCTCTTAACTGCTCTACCCATGTCCGCGAGATTGCGGCAAATACTTGGGAGAGAGAGCAAGGCTCCTGCTTACTAAAGAAGGTACAGTTGCAAAGCAGTCACAAGAGAGGGCGACCTAGGAAGAAAACCCTTTTCCTCTGAAATCCAACACACCCTACGACCTAACCGAAAAGCACTCGTGTCGTCAGCCCTTACCTGGGCTGATGGGTGCACTGCAACCAAGTTGGTGTGTTGTCCACAACGACGGCTCGTAGCCCTGCGTCCCTGTTCTGGGCGCCAGCTGAAGCAAGGCACTGCGTGGAACTGCACCCCAGGGGCAGGTCCAGCGGGCCAGGACCTCGCTTTCCACTGGCCTTTCTGAGTGGAAGCTGGGCCCGCGTCACACAGAACGGTCTCCTATAGAACTGAGTGCAAGTAAAGAATTAATAGGCAGTAATGACAGCATAAATGGTGTTCTATGAGTGTATTTGGCTTGGTGAGTTTGTTTGGTACACTAAGACATTCAATTTCTAATATTGATTTTCATTGCCTAGTTGACATCCTATTATTTGGACCATTAGATTCATTAGGTCTACAAGAGGAAGGGGTTCTGGGTCTCCTTAAGTAATGTTCTTGTGTGTCTATGTAATATATAATTGAAGAAAATAATGGCTTATCTTTTAAGGCACTTGAAAGGAAAATGACTTTTTAGTTTAAATTCAAAACTACAGCTTTCAAGCAAAAGTGGCACCTTAGGTCTAGGAACTTATAGATTTACCTTTTCTCATGATGGGCTTGAAAACTTTTTAAAAGTTGTGGTATGTGGTAAAGCAAACTAGAAGAAGTGACATCTTAGAATTATAGATTGACTTTTTAGTTTTAATTCAAAACAAACTTTCAAGCAAAAGTAACATCTTTGATCTGGTAACTTAATAGATTCTTGTCATGGACTAACACTTAAAAAGAAAAAAAATCTGTGGTGTACTATAAAGGAAAACAGAACGAGAGCACTATGAAAGACCCCAGAGTAAAGAGAAGTGAATAAATGCCAAAGTTAACATTAGAATATGTAGTGCCCTCTGAACATTACTTTTGTTATTGTTTTAGGTATCGTCAGATCCTGGAGAAAGCCATTCAGTTGTCTGGGGCAGAACAGCTAGAAGCTTTGAAAGCTTTTGTGGAAGCAAGTAAGTGGAATGAAAATTCCATGTTTGCTTTGTATTACTGAATAGGACTATAAAGCTTGCTTAATCCTTGTTTTATATGAAATCAATATAAGTGCATGAGATTAAATTAAATATACAGGGTGAGACAAAAGGAGGTTTAGTTGTGAGTATGTAAAACATAGTTTGTTCTTTTATTGTTATTTATGACTGTATTATTTTCCATACAAACAACTGTAAACCTACTTTTGCCCCACACTCTACATTGGAATTGATGGGTTTATTTTAGAATTTAAACTATTTACAACTTGATTTTTTTTTTTATCATGTTCCTATTTCTATGTATCAAAACTCATACCAAACAATGAGTTCTGGGTTGCAAAAGAGGATTTATTTTCCGCACCTGTATACAACTTGATTTTTATCATGAATTGTCTTCAGAGTTACATTCTCAATTAAGATTTTGTGTAGTTACCAGTAATAGTAACTGATGGAGGACAATATAGGATAATGACAAAAATAGTCTGAATTTAAATCCCAGTCCGCTATTTTATTAGCTATGTCATGTTGGGTAAGTTATTTAACCTCTGTGTGCCTTCTTTCCTTATCTATAAAGTGAGGAGATGATACATACCCTGTAGAATTATTGGGAGATTAAATGAATTATTATACATTATAAAGTACTCAGAATTAGTATCTGGCATATAATAAGTGCTTTATAAGTGTGAACTGTTATTATTGTTAAGATCATTCCTTTTGTATAGGAACTAGAAATATACATTCTTTAAGACACTGTTTCCCCACTCCCTGACTTCAGTTATCTAGAAAATTACTCAAAATCTAGGCTGGCACTTCCAGCTAAGATGGAGGCGTAGGTAGACAAACTGTGCCTCCTCGTACAACCAAAAGAAGGACAACAGTGTTCTAAAAACAAAAACAAAACAAAAAACAACTAGAACTGACAGAAAACCGAACTGTATGGAAGTCTGACAACCAAGGGGTTAAAGAAGAAACATTCATCCAGACCAGTAGGAGGGGCAGAGATGGGCAGCCGGATGGAGAGGACTGGGAGAAGCTGTGGCTTGCCCACTGGGCAGTCCCACATTCACATGCAGATAAATGGGAGGAACTATTCGGGAGCCAGACAGACCGAGCAACCCAGGGTTCCAGTGTGCGGAAATAAAGCCTCAAAGCCTCTGACTGAAAACACCTGTGGGGGTTGAGGTGGTAGCAGGTGAAACTCACAGCCTCAGAGGAGAGTTTGTTGGAGAGACCCATGGGTCCTAGAACGTACACAAACCCACCCACCTGGGAATCAGCACCAGAAGGGCCCAATTTGATTGTGGGTAGCAGGGGAAGTGACTGAAACCGGCAGAGAGGAGCAAGCAGCGCTATTCTCTCTTGGACCCCTCCCCCACATACAGCATCACAACACAGAGAAGTGGGTTGCCCCACCCTGCTGAACACCTAAGGCTCTTCCTCTTACTAAGTAACAGGCGCCTGGAGACACCCCACCCCCCAAAAAAATGGCCCACATGGAAGAACAGATCAAAGCTCCAGAAAAAATACAACTAGTTGATGAAGAGATAGCCAGCCTATCAGATGCACAGTTCAAAAGATTGGTAATCAGGATGCTTACAGAATTGGTTGAGTATGGTCACAAATTAGACGAATAAATGAAGGCTATGAAAAATGAAATAAAGAAAAATGTACAGGGAACTAACAGTGACGGGAAGGAAACCAGGCCTCATATCAATGGTTTGGAGCAGAAGGAAGAAATAAGCATCCAACCAGAACAGAATGAAGAAACAAGAATTCAAAAAAATGAGGAGAGGCTTAGGAACTTCTGGGTCAACTTTGAACATTCCAACATCTGAATCATAGGGTTGCCAGAAGGAGAAGAGGAAGAGCAAGAAATTGAAAACTTATTTGAAAAAATAATGAAGGAGAACTTCTGGCAAAGGAAATGGACTTTCAGGAAGTCCAGGGAGCTCAGAGAGTCCCGAAGAAGTTGGACCCAAGGAGGAACACAGCAAAGCACATTGTAATTACATTACCCAAGATTAAAGAGAAGGAGAGAATCTTAAAAGCAGCAAGAGAAAAGGAGACAGTTACCTATAAAGGCATTCCCATTAGACCATCAGCTGATTTCTCCAAAGAAACCTTGCAGGCAGGAAGGGGCTGGAAAGAAGTATTCAAAGTCATGAAAGGCAAGAACCTATACCCAAGATTACTCTATCCAGCAAAGCTTTCATTTAGAATGGAAGGGCAGATAAAGTGCTTCTCAGGTAAGGTCAAATTAAAGGAGTTCATCATCACCAAGCCCTTATTATATGAAATGTTAAAGGGACTTCTCTAAGAAAAAGAAGGTCAAAACTATGAACAGTAAAATGACAACAAACTCACAGCTATTAACAACTGAACCTAAAAAAAAAACCCCAAAATGAACTATGCAAACAACTAGAACAGGAACAGAATCACAGAAATGGAGATCATGTGGAGGATTATCAGCGGGGGAGTAAGGGGAGAGAGGGGGAAAAGGTACAGAGAAAAAGTAGAATAAATGGTAGGTAGAAAATAGATGGGGAATAGTATAGGAAAATAGTAGAAGCCAAAGAACTTATATGTATGACCCATGGACATGAACTAAAGTTGGGGAAATGTGAGTGGGGGGGTGTGCAGGGTGGAGGGGAATAAAGGGGGGACAATGGGACAACTGTAAGAGCATAATCAATAAAATATATTTAGAAAAAGAAAAGAGAAATCATCAAGGAAAAAAAAATCCAGGCTGGAATGGATACTGAATTAACAACATCAAAAGTAGAAGGGGAATAAAAGACCGAAAAAATAGTATCAATGATACTTGATAATACTTTATAGTTTATAGTATGCTTTTCACATCCGTCACACACATTCTTTTTAATAACTATGTGACTACATAGTATCGATATAGATATCCTTGTATAACATATTATAAAATAAGTCTCAAGATTTTCCCACGGACAGTTAGTGAGTGGCAGAGCCCAGACTGGAAACTAACTTCACTGACTTGTAGTCTTTATTTAGGATACTTCTATTTCCCTGAGAAATGCTAGTTTGTGTAGTAATTTCTTTTTTACACTTATTTGTCCAATGGACCACACGATGAAACTTTTCTCAGTCACAACCCAGTATTTAAAAAAGAATTCCAGTTAATATAAACTGATTTATTATAAGGCCTGTAAGTTACTGCCTCAAAAAATTAAGGCTTGAGATGTGAGAAGATCTGGTTTCAGAAAAACTGTTAAGACTGGCTTTATTGAGAACATTGTACTGAAGTAGCAAAAGAATAGTGCTTTTTGTAAACTTTGACCTTTATGTAAACTTTGAATCCAAAGAACCATCAACAAAAACACTCTTCTGTTAAAATCATTTATATCAACTGAACAATTTTTGAACCATCATTTGTTTTCATAGTAACTGCTAATTTAAGACAGTGTAAGCATGGTTCACAAGCATAATGCATTTTAAACAATGTAATAATAGTATTAATAATAAAAGTTGTCGAGTGCTACGTACCGGGTACTGTTCAAAGTACTTTATGTGTACTGCATTTAACCTTCACAGCGATCTTGTCCACGTTTTTCAGATGGGGTAACAGAAGCCTGGGGAAGTTTCTCGTCTGAGGGTGTACAGTTGGGAGTGGTGGAAGCTGTGTGACTCCAGAACTTGCTTTCTTAATTATGCATAATAATAACCTCATAAATGTTTATAAATAATGTAATAAAATATGCCAGTACATCTAGTGCTTACCTAACTTCTTTTTTGTTGCTTTTATTGGAAAGTGTAAGTGGTAGTAACTGTCACGACTTGCTTTATTTAAATTTCATGAAATTATTTCACTGTTCTCTTCTTTAAACTCGTTTTTGTAGCTAGATGAGATATAAGGACATAAATAAAAAATATGAGTGTTTCTGTGCCTTAATTTGTATAAAAGTAAAGGAGAGAATGGAATAATATAAATTCTCAACTGTTAAAACTTTTTTTTGCCAACTATTTCAGTTTCTTAGAAAAGTTATGGTAGTTTTGCTACTTTGGTGTTTCTCGTTATATAATCAAATAATTAGGCATAAGGAAAACTTATTCTGTAATATCAGATGATAGGTTTGGGAAAATCCAGGAATAATGCATTGTAGGTTGCATTAATATATATTGTTTTTAGTATTAATTTTAGATTAAGATTGATTGCTTAATAAAAAAATTTATAAATTATTCATGTTTTTTTATCTTATTTTTTTTGACAAGTGGTAAATGAGAATGTCAGCCTCGTGATCTCTCGACAGTTGCTGACTGATTTTTGCACACATCTTCCTAACTTGCCTGATAGCACAGCCAAAGAAATCTATCATTTCACCTTGGAAAAGATCCAGCCCAGAGTCATTTCATTTGAGGAGCAGGTAAAAGTCTGGAGCAGTGATTTTTTAACTTGAGATAGCAACAATTATTTTGAGAGATCCTAAATTTTTATTTATTTATTTTTAAAGATTTTATTTATTTATTTTTAAAGAGGGGAAAGGAGGGAGAAAGAGAGGGAGAGAAACATCAATGTGTGGCTGTCACTTGAGCGCCCTCTACTGGGAACCTGACCCGAAACCCAAGCATGTACCCTGACTGGGAATTGAATTGCCAACACTTTGGTTTGCAGTCCAGCGCTCAATCCACTGAGCCACACCAGCTAGGGAGAGAGATATGACATTTTTAAAGGAGATAATTATTTAATTTCATTTTGTCAAAACTGCTAAACAGCATTTTACAATATATAACAAAATAAATATTAGGGTGTAACTCCAGCTGACATTTGCTCATTAATTACAATTTGATTTCATGTATCAAATGTTACTTTATAGACAATTTAAAAAATCAGTTAAACTGTTAATAATGTTGATAACATAGGGAAACTCCAGCATTATCTATGGAGTAACATAAAAGCAAAACTTAATAAACTAAGTTACTGCCATAATCCACATTGTAACAGTGTGTTATTTTAGTTTACTCTTTTGCTGTTCTGTTACAAAATTCATAGAAAAATTTCGGTGGTCTAGATAAATTTTTACTATTTATATTTGCCAGCTTGATATGTTGAATTAGAGCATTGTTGCAATAGATAAACTTATTTATTTATTTTATATAATTAGTTAACTCATGTCAGTTTGATATAACATGTATACCTACTATTTCAGGTTGCTTCCATAAGACAGCATCTTGCATCCATATATGAGAAAGAAGAAGATTGGAGAAATGCAGCCCAAGTGTTGGTGGGAATTCCTTTGGAAACAGGACAAAAGTATAGTAAATAGTAGATATTGGATGGATATGTATATCTCTCTTTATATATCTACATATAGGTACAAGTACATATATGTATATGTATGTATAGATACACATATATATCTATGTACTTGTACCTATATATAGATGTATACATACAATACATATAAAGGATATGTATAATTGTTCGCTTTTGGTTTTTTTTACATTCTAGTGTTGGAAACAGATGATAGATAATTTAAGAAATAAATTTTGCAATATTTTAGAAGGTGGTTAGGGCTATGGAGAAAAGTAAGGGGCAAAGTGGGGGATAGGTAGTATCATTAAATAGGGTGATGGAGTGGTAGGGTGATACTGATACCGCCTTCTCAGACTTTTGAAGGAGGTAAGGGAGTGGCTATGAGCTCTCTGAAGGAACAGTATTTATAGATCCTCTTACAGAAGATGGCTAGTGCAAAGCCTGTAGAATGGGAGCATGCTTGGAGTGTTTTAAGAAGAACAAGGAGCCTGGCTGGTGTGGCTCAGTGGGCCTATGAAGCAAGGGATTTCTGGTTCGATTCCTAGTCAGGGCACATGCCTAGTCAGGGTTGCAGGCCTGGTCCCCATTGAGAGGTGTGTGAGAGGCAACCACACATTGATGTTTCTCTCCCTCTCTCCCTCCCTTACCCTCTAAAAATAAAGAAATCTTAAAAAAAGAAGAACAAGGAGACCATAATGTGTGGAATGGAGTGAACAAAGAAGAGAGTGGTGGAGGATGAGATCAGAGTACTAGGGACCAGGTTATGTGGGGTCTTGTAAGCCAGTGTGAGGCCTTTAGATTTTCTTTAAGTAAAATGAGGTGGAGCCATTGGAACTTTTTTTTTACAGAAGACTGACATGATCTGACTTATATTTTTAAGACTTTGATGACTGAGTTGAGAGTAAACTGTAGGCATGCAATGATAGAAGTAGGGCCGTTCGTTGGGAGGCCTTATGCACTACTGCAGATGGAATGGAATGTGTGAGACATTTTGGATTCTGGATATGTTTTTAAGGTAGAACTAAGGATGTCCTGATGGCTGGATAAATGGAGTATAAGAAAAAGAACCAAGATAAGTCCTAATTTTTGGTCTAAACAACTGGAAAAATGGAGTTGCCATCTACTGAGTGGTGAAGAATAGGTTTTGAGGGAAGATCAAGAGTTTTGTTTCAGACATGTGATAACCAAGTGGAAATATATAGTAGGGAGTTGAATATATTAGTCTGGAGTTTAGGAGAAAAATCTGGACTAGAATTACACATTTGGGAGTTACTGATATGCAGGTGGAATTTAAAGCCATTAAATTGGATGAGATCTCTAAGGTAGGGAATATAGACAGAGAAGAGGACTGAGTAATGTATAGTTCTCTATTTAAATTAATCCCATTTACCAGGACTTTTGCTGGTAAATAGGATTAATTTTTCTGTGAGGATTAATCTTGAATTATGTGGGTTTTTTTGGATTATGTAGGGTCTTCAGTTAAGGATTTCCTGCATAAAATATGAGCACTGTGATAAAGAAGAATTGAAAACCACTTGTAATCTCACCACCCAGAGATAATTGCTATTATTTTGACATATGTGTGAAGAAATACATTTTAATCATGTTTATCCAGTTTTTCACTTAGCAAAAATACATGATGACCATTATCACATAGTAATTATTATAATAATTGTATAGTATTCTACCATCTTTACATACCACAACTCAGTTGATTATCATAAATATAATTGATGATTTCCATTTTTTCCTATTGCAGATATTTACAGATAATTTTACAAGTGAATATCTTTGTATATACATATATGTGCACATCCATGATTATTTTTTGGGGATTTATTTTCTAGGGGTAAAACATAGAGTAGGGCAAAAGGAAGTTTAAAGTTGTTCTTATGGAAAATAGTACAATAATTAAATAAAAGCACAAGAATAAACTGTTTCACATACTCACAACTGTAAACCTACTTTTGTCCCACCTGTATAGTGGGTGAGGAGTACCCACTATAAAGGAGTACAATTTAAAGGAGTCCAAGGATGGTTGGAGAACACATTGTCATTTTTTTCTCAGTATGGTTGTACTTATTTATAATCTCGTCAGTTGTGTATATATATATATCCCCAAACTGGGCAGTTTTTCTTGTAAGATCATTGACTTGTGAGATTACCTGAAAATTAGAAGATAAAATGTAACATGAACAATGATGATAAAAATAATAAAAATTCTGTAAAACTTAATTTGGAAATATTTCTTAGCTTTTTTATATAATGCATTAAAAAGTTTTTGATTTCATTATATTAACACAATATATATAAGGAAGAGATAACTTATTTTTTACTACCCCTAATCATTTCTTGATAAAATAATTAGTTACTCTTTCTTTTTCTGTTATATCCTAGACAGTACAACGTGGATTATAAACTGGAGACGTACCTGAAGATTGCTAGGCTATATCTAGAGGATGACGATCCAGTCCAGGCAGAGGCTTACATAAATCGAGCATCATTGCTTCAGAATGAATCAACTAACGAACAGTTACAGATACATTATAAGGTAAGCAGAGAGGCTGATTTGGAATTAATTTTGTGTTGGAGAATCCTGCCGTTCTAAGATGCTCTGGAACATCATAAATGCTATTATATGTTAGAAATTTTCTTTATTTTTTGCTTTTGCTTTTTAATTCCCTCCCCCAATTGAAACCTTTTCCCTTCTATAGGTATGCTATGCACGTGTTCTTGATTACAGAAGAAAATTTATTGAAGCTGCACAAAGGTACAACGAGCTCTCTTACAAGACGATAGTGCATGAAAGTGAAAGACTAGAGGCCTTAAAACATGCTTTGCACTGTACCATCTTAGCGTCAGCAGGTAAACATGTCATTTATGCTTTAATGAACAGTCAATTTGCTTAATATTTTAGGCTTATTACTACTAGGAGATTTAGCAAGGGGATGTCTTATTAATGCAGTTATGGTATATTTAGTTTAAACATTTAAACATAAACAGCAATAAAATGGATTCCCAACTTAAAAAAATTTTTAGTTATGCATGTATTAGTCTATTACCCACAGGTATTAGGTTTTCAGGAACTACTACAAAGGACACATAGACAAAACCAAGGGGGAGGGTGGAAGCAAGGGAGGGAGGTGGGTTTGGATGGGGTGGGGGGATGTGGAGGGGAGAAAGTACAGACAACTGTAATTGAATAACAATAAAGTAATAAAAAAAGATAATGTGACATTCAGTTCTAAAATATCACTGAAAAAAATGGATATCAAATTAAGTGAAAATTACACAGGGGGTTAAAAATTAAAATCTAGAGATAGCTGATACGATAATGTATTGCTTTAGGGATTTTTAAAAATTTATTGATTTTAGGGAGAGAGAGAGAGAGAGAGAGGGAGATACCGATTTTGTTGTTCCAGTTATTTATGCATTTATTTTTTCTCATATGTGCCCTGACTGGGGAATTAAGCCTGCAACCTTGGCGTAGTGGGACAATTCTCTAGCCAACTGAGCTACCTTGCTAGGCCCGAGATTTTTTTTTAATCTTCAAGCCTCAGTTTTAGACGTGGCATTTATCCTCTTTTTCAATAACTGTCAATAATAAACTGTTCTCTTTTTTTCCCTAAATTATAGCATATAAATCACTCAACTTACAAAGCAGAAAGGGCATTGAGAATAATGCTGATAATTCTAAGCCATGGCTTTTCTAAATCATTTTAGAAATCATTTATTCTTGAATTATGTTTAGTTGAGAGTCTAATGGCATGGTCAGACTACACGTTTTCTTTATGAAGCAGTACTCATATTTTTGTTACTGAAAAGGCAGTATATAGGATGGTACTGCATCTTGTGCTAAAGGACAATTACCAGTTTCCTGTATTTCCATGTAAAAGTGATATACACACTTTTGCAGCTTGCTTGTTTATATACTTATGTATCATAGTGGTGTCTCTATATCAATACATACAGCTCATTCTTTTTGATTTGCTATTGTTTGGCTTTTTCTAATTTAGTCAGTTACAAACAATGCTATAATGATTATGCACATAAATGAGTTAATATATAGGTTAATTCTTGAGTTCCAGGGTATATACATTTAAAATTTGATAGAAATTCTAGGTTGCCCTTTAATTTATACTCCAAACAACAATGTCCATGTGTACCTGATTCCTCACACATATATTCCTCACACATATAAATATATTGATTCCAATATATTTATCCTTGCTAATCTGGTAGATGAAAGATTATATTTCATCCTAATTTTAATTTGCGTTTCATTTCCCTCGAGTGTTTTTGGTCATTATTTCATGTTAAAAAATCATTGTTGATGAGGCCCGGCTGGTGTAGCTCAGTGGATTGAGCGCGGGCTGGGAACCAGAGGGTCCCGGTTTGATTCCCAGTTGGGGCACATGCCTGGGTTGCGGGCCAGGTCCCCAATGAGGGCCATGGAGAGGCAACCATACATTGCTCTTTCTCCCTCCCTTCTCCTCTCTCTGAAAATAAATAAATAAAATCTTTAAAAAAAAATCATTGTTGATGAACCTTTTTTTTTTAGTGAATTAACTGTTTGTGCCCATTAGTAGTTTTTTATTGAGTTTTTATCTTTTTTTTTGGTGACTTATAAAAGCTTTTCATTTAGCCCTGACCCAGCTTGGCTCAGTGAGTTGGGCATCATCCCACAAAGCAAAAGGTCACTGCGTCAATTCCCCATCAGTGCACATGCCTGGGTTGTGGGCCAGGACCCTAGTTGGGGGCATGCGAGAGGCAATCGATCAGTATTCTCCCTCTCTTTCTCCCTCCCTTTCCCTCTTTCTAAAAATAAATAAATAAAATCTAAAAAAAACACCCCCAAACCCTCTTCATTTATATAAGAAATTTAACAAATTTCCTTCCCAATTTGTTATCCCCTTTTTTGGCTTTGTGTATGAAATTTTTGTCTTGCAGAAACTTTAAATTTTTATATGGTTAACTATATTAATCTTTTTTTAATGGCCTCTGAGTTTTGTTGACTTGCTTAGAAAAATCCTGTTCTGAAATTGACATATTTTATATTTCTACATGTTTTCTTTCAGTATTTTAGGTTCTCAAGTCCTCTGGTCTCAGGACCCTTTTTACACTAGAGCACTTTTGTTTATGTAGGTGATGTGTATTGATTACTGTATTAGAAATTGAAATGAGGAATTTAAAATATTTTATTAATTTACTAAAAGTAGCAATAATAGATCTATTATATATAAACATAAATGACATATTTTCCAGAGCAAAAAATGTTAGGAAAATGGAATCGTTTTACATTTAAAAAAATCTTTTCAATGTCTAGTTTAAAGACAAAACTGAGCCCTGGCTGGTGTAGCTCAGTGGACTGAGCGTGGGCTGCGAACCAAGGGGTCGCTGGTTCGATTCCCGGTCAGGGCACATGCCTGGGTTGTGGGCCAGGTCCCCCAGTGGGGGCCGCATGAGAGGCAACCACACATTGATGTTTCCCCCCCTTCTCTTTCTCCCTTCCTTCCCTTCTAAAAATAAATAAATAAAATCTTAAAAAAAAAAAGACAAAACTGAATTCTTTTTTTAAAAAATTATTTTATTGTTCAATTACAGTTGTCTGCATTTATCCCCCCTCACCCCCAACCCCAGGCAAACCCACCTCCCTCCCTTGCTTCCACCCTCCCCCTTGGTTTTGTCCATGTGTCCTTTATAGCAATTCCTGAACACCCTTCTCCCCATTATCCCCTTCCCCCTCCCCTCTGGTTACTGTCAGATTGTTCTAAATTTCAATGTCTCTGGTTATATTTTGTTTCTCTGATTATATTTTGCTTGCTTGCCTCACAAGCGTCTTGGCTGTGACTGACCTGAAGAACACTCTTCCTTATGTTGGCTGGTTTTGCTTTTTTTATCCCAGTGAGATCCATGTTCCCCGGTAGCTGATCTGGCCTTGGTGCCTTCTCTCATGAGTCCTTATATAAATCCCTTTAACATTTCATATAGTAAAGGCTGCGTTATGATGAACTCCTTGAACTTGACCTTATCTGAGAAGCACTTTATCTGCCCTTCCATTCTAGATGAAAGTTTTGCTGGATAGAGTATTCTTGGTTGTAGATCCTTGCTTTTCATGATTTGAAATACTTCTCTCCAGCCCCTTCTTGCTTGGAAGGTCTCCTTTGAGAAATCCGACAGTCTTATGGGAATTCCTTTGTATGTAACTGTCTCCTTTTCTCTTGCTGCTTGTAGGATTCTCTCCTTATTTTTAATCTTGGGTAATGTTATTATGATGTGCCTTGGTGTGTTCCTCTTTGGGTTCTGCTT
>PVJI01028757.1:0-16112 GCA_004026765.1 Micronycteris hirsuta
TGTGTGACCGAAGGCAAGATTCTCAGCTTCTCTCTGCCTGCTTCCTAGTCTGTACAATGGAAATGTACAGCCTTTCTGTTTGACATCTAAAGTTGAGTCAGCACAGACAGAATCTGGCAAGAGGATAGCTGAGGTCGCAGCTCCTGCTGAACAGCCTTCAGTGCGCATGTATTCTGGGTCTTTAGTGATGGACAAAGGAAGATAAGAACAGGGTTGGAGTCTGTAGCCAAATTCAGAATTTGAACAGACACCACTGCTTTCCCCACATAGACTCAGCTGCCCTGAGAAGGAGGCCTGAAGTAGGGGATGCACTTCCCTCCAGGTCACCAACCTCCCACTGACCCTGCGCATGCTCAGAGCCTCCTCAACACAGGCAGGTGCTACGGAGAGTGACCTGTGAAACAAGACCCTAGCCCACACTTTGCTGAGGACGGATACTGGGAACAGCATCTGCCTGTGCTGGGGTGTTAGGTAGGATAGACAGTAAGCCAAGTCCGGGAGGACGAGGAAGATGTGTCACCCAGTAACTCAGCAGTCCTGAGCCTGGTCCAATTCTATTGCCAGATATTCCGACATCACAAAAATACCATGCTAACACTCTGAAATTCTAGGTATGGTTCTGGCAAAGAAAGGCTTTGAAACTTCATCCTAAGGCCTAGAAGATGGGAGGGGGTCCACAGCACTCAAGGAAGGGACCCATTAAAAAAATTGGTTAATTGCTTGCCTCGGGCCACTATCTGTTTTATGAGAGGGTCCCTAGTGCTTACAGAAAAAGCCCATAGATAACTGAGTAACTGCCTCAACTTTAACTCTCCTGTCACATATCTATTTTACAAGATGACAAATGGGGTCTGAAGAGAGAGAAAGATTCAGGCTAACAACCCTTACACATACCTACATTTGGGTAGTCACATCCCTTTGGAAGCTGGCAACACTTTTACCCACCAATCAATATGTAACTTCTTTGCCCCCATCCCAGCAGCTATAGAAGTCCTCAGGACAAAGGACCTGATGCTCTTGCCACCCAAGCTCTTGCCTTTCACCCCAATGTCAGCAATACCTGTCCACTTCCATGAGAATGCATCACGAATAAACCCTGCTTGCATGCTAATACACTTGCTGATCTGTAATCCTTTACTGCATTGGCAAGAAGAACAGAGTTTCTCCTGTGACAGATACACCGAATCTGCATGTGGCATTCATGAAGCCCACAAACACGGCAGCTTCTGTAATGCACTTTCCTTGTACCTGGGCTCCACACAGGGCTTCATACAGCACTGACACCATCTTGAAATTATTACTGTATCTTTAAATTTGTGATGTGAAGTCTTATGGGATAATGGATATGCACAATGTTGAGCATTCCCGGCCAGTCACTCCCAGATATTGTCCACAATGGCCCAAGAGCACAAAATTCCCGTGGACCCAATGGGTGGGAGTCCAACAAGACTCGGTGAGAACAGGTTAAACATCTACATCTGCATAAGCACAAAGAAGGGTGCTAACAGCTCCCAGAGGTCACACTTTTCTTAGAACCAGAGCTGAGTTCAATACACAGAGGTGGCGAACAATTAGTGAGGACCCCATCATACCCTCTCCTGCATGAGGGAGACCTAAGCATGACCATGACCCACCCTGTTCTTGCTGGAGTGGGTTCACCAAAGGGGGATACCCAAGCCCCATGACCTAGAATGATGAGTTTTCTATCCCCCTGGTGCCAGGTTTGTGAAGAGTGTCTACATAAACTATGTAGAGTTCAATAATAAATATCCACTATTATTTTCTTTTATGCTTTTTTAAAGGAAGGTGTATTTCTTGGGGTTTGTTTCCCTTTCCTTTTTTTCCCACCACCACAGTCCTGAGAGAACACCCTAAAGTCAATATTCTGTGGCTTTCAGCATGGGCCCTGGGAGAGGGGCAGAGTCCTGATGTAATGCTGGCAGAGGGGCTGGCACTGAGATACAGTGGGGAGGAGAGCCCACAGACTGCCTGGTGATGGTCAGCATGACCCCCCTCACCAGGACAGACCCTGGAGCTCTCCCAGAAGGCTTAGCAATTCAAGATGAGTAGAGAGAGGTCTGTTCCTCTCCCTCCCCTTCAGCAGCAAACCATAGTCCTAGTGTACCTGCCAGCCTCCAAGATGTCCCCAAAATCCACATGCTGTCACCCCTGCCCTTGTACAGTCCCTCCTTCACACAACCAGGCTGATCTGTGCTATGAAACTGGTGTGTGGCTCTCCAAGCTAAGTCATAATCAGGCCCTTTGTTTCAGCCTTGCTCACATAGTTCACACCGTCTCAGACCACCTTGTGCAGGGAGCTGGGTGTTTCCACACCCCTCCCGCCCACCCATCATTGGCTGGCAGCCACCATCCTTGTTTTGAAGAGGAGGCTCCAAGTAGTGAGTAGCCTGACATCTGCTGGATTCTGAGCCTCTTCTCCTTGACAGGCAGCTGAAGTCACTGTCCTGTCCCCACGACACCTGGTGGGCCTCAAAAGCCACTCTAGCTGTACCTGCTGGCTTCCCAACTCCTCCACATGACACCGTGATCGACCTGGATGGGGCCGGTCAATGATCCTTGGGCAAAAACGACATCAGTTGCTGAGGCGACCGGACGTCATGGCCACCTGCCTCCATCACACACTTGATTCTGTGACTACAGTGGCCACTGCAGCTATGGCCAGCCCCACCTGGTTTATGTTCTGATTGTCTGCCGCCCAGGTAAGGGAGCTGCGGGCTGGCTTGGGGACCATAGCTGGGCAGGTGAGGGGGCCACTAGCCAGAATGGTCAGCCACGAACACAGAACAGCTCACTGCCCTCCACAGCTGGGGTCAGGTAAGCCCTTCTGAAATTTGCAGATTTGTCTTGACACCCAGACCCTTCCCTGTCTGTTGCTAGTCTGGGCCCTGGTCTGGCCCCAGTCCTAACTGCCCTGAAAAGTTCCTGACCCAGACTCTGAGAGCTGCCCTTGGAGAGGTATGTTACCCATAGATGCTGTCTTCAAATACCAGACTTCTTAAACTTTACTACAGAAAGCTTTTTTAAAAATAATAGAGTACAGTAAGAGATTGTTAATCTCATCACCTGAAGCAAACTTTAACATTTTGCGATTTGCACTTTAAGATCTTCTTTTGCAGACTCTCATACTTGATGGGAACATTTTTTTTTCTGATGATATGCAGTTATTGTTTTTATTTTTTAAAGATTTTATTTATTTATTTTCAGAGAGAGGAGAAGGGAGGGAGAAAGAGCAATGTATGGTTGCCTCTCACATGGCCCCTCACTGGGGACCTGGCCCGCAACCCAGGCATGTACCCTGACCGGGAACCGAACCGGGACCCTCTGGTTCCCAGCCCGCGCTCAATCCACCGAGCTACACCAGCCGGGCCAGTTATTGTTTTTAAAAAGTGACTTTGGGAAATACAGAAAATAAAACCACCCATAATTCCATAATCCAGAAGGTGCACCAACTAACACAGTGAGTTAGAGCTTTCTGTGCATGAACACAACACATCCGCACAGCTTTCCTTTACAAACGGTATAGAGCCCCATCTGACTTCCTCAGCAGCCTCTTTCCCTTCCAAATACCTTGAATACCTTCCTTCAGTTTCCACAGTTACACTGGGTGCCACACCCGGGCTGGGTTGAGGTTTCACCAGCCCCACTTGTTGGACAAGGATGGTGTTTCCAGGGAGAGTCTGTATAGCACATCTCGGCCTACTTCCAGTACAGATGTGCATGTGCAGTGTGTGCAGGGCATTCAGGGCCCAGGAAAGCTCTCCAGTGCCCTGCATTTAAGGAGAAAGCTCAGTTCACCTTCAGGCCTCGCTGGATGTCAGCATCCTCCTCTCAGCCTTCTTCTCCTGAGGAAGGTGTTTCAAAATCTGTCGGGAGCCAAAACAGCCTATCCTTGGCACAGTCAGGACGGATGAGACACATCTGCACAGCAGAGGAGACTTTGGCTGGATCTCCTGTATATTTCTCCTTACATGCTTACTTTTGCTAATAATTGGTGGTAGGATTTTTAGATATTGGTACTTTACTACTGAAAAATAGCACAGTTCTTACAATTTTGTGTAGAATGACTTGCTGACCGCAAAAAGCCCCTAGTAAATCTAATACTGGCTATTTTCCCTGACATGTAAGGGTTAAAGAGGAATTAAGTTTTAAGCAGGCTAGCAGCCAAGACTGCTGAAGGAAGCCATTGCTAGGGACGCCTCCTGAGCTGTTACCACTTGAAGGCTCAAGATTTATTAGAGTCATTACCACTCCCTTACCCTGGACAGGAATGAGACCAGGTGAATAGGGAAGGTAGGAGTCTTAGTTACATATAAAAACTAAATACATGAAAACAGATACAAAGAACTGCCCCTCTCAAGATGAATAGCCGAAACGTCCTAGTTGCTCAGACTATTCAACATCAATAAACAAAGACTAAGTTGTACACAAACCTTGAAATCACTCCTTGTACACTTTTTAACTTAGAACAATACCTAGGACCTTAGTACCTGAAAGTTTGTGCCTGACACTGTTCTTAGTGATTGATAAACCTCTTTGTTCAGCAAAATCGAAATCTAAAATGTTCTGTACTTTTACTGGTTGATTGTGTATTAGCTTTCTCCCACCTTGATTTATGCCATGCACCTGTTTCTCCTCATAACTGTAAGCCTCTCCCTATAAAAATAAAGTAAAATTCTTTCAGGGTGTCAGTCATAGCCAAAAGGTTTGGCTGTTCTCCGGCACTCCAAAAGAAAGAGGGTGTTTGAATTCGTTCGTTTTCCACCTCTATCGTCCATCCTCCAGGGACCCTGTGACCCCCATAGGCCAGACCCCCGCAAAAATCCTTTAGGCCATGGTCGGGGTGGGGGCAGTGCTTTCTGAGGAGCAGAGGAGAACCACAACGCTGAGTGGTGGCTCTCAGGCAGGACCACGGACATTGTCCTCTGTGCCCTAGCCCACTTCTCTTTGGTTTTGCAGCTTTTTGACCAGATGATGCCTTCTAATGAGGGCCCCCAAGATGCCTCAGACACAGCAAACCCAAGCCCTTTACACAGGTCAGCGTGGCACTGACAGCCGCTGGTCTTACTGGACAGTTAGGCTTGTGCTGTGGTCTCTCTCCTGTTGTCCTTTTAGGAAGCTCTCTCTGGCCACCAGATGGACATACTGATGTTCCCTAATGTCCCCCTTGGCCTCAAGAGGCAAAGGAAAGACTGGGCTATCTCTCCTATCTACTTCCCAGAGAATGTCTGAGGCCCATTCCCAAAAATGTAGGTCAGGAATTGACAGACCTAGGCAGGCCTAGGAGGAATGGAAACTGCACCACGGGAAATTGCCTGCCTGGGAAACTACCTGCCAACCCTACCCAGGACAAACAGATGCTCAGCTAAGACTGGGGTCTGGGGTCAGCCTATCGGGCATAACAGGATGCAGCTTTAACCTGAAGCCGACAAGATGTATCAAGAACAATGGTCAGCAGAAATGGCACCCAGCCACCAGCTCTAGCCAGTCATACTCTGACACCCCAACCAGTTATCCTTTACTGTTTTCTGTGCTTAAAAACTCTACCCTAAGAACAACCGAGCAAGTCCCAACCCCTCTTGGTTGGCTCCACTTTCTCCACTTTTCCCCACTAATAAACTCTGCTCCTTAGCTGGCTGCATCTGTCTGATTTCTTGAATGACTCCAACCTAACAGGAATGGCAAAGGGAAAGCTCTGATCTCATTCAAGGAGCCCGGCTGAGGGGATTTAGACTTGATGGGGATTGTTCTTTGCAGGTTCTGTTCCTGTGTCATCTTCAGATCAAATTGAACAAGGACAAGAATGTCTGGGTTTCCTACAGCATCATTGTCCCAGGCACTGACCTACCTCTTTTCTTTTTCTTTATCCTCACCCAAGGACATTTTTGGCATTGCCTTTACAGATAGGGGAGGAGGGAGAGAGAGAGAAACATAAATGCAATGATTGGTTGCCTCCCATACACATGCCGACCAAGGCTGAACCCTCAACCTAAGTACGTGCCCTGACTGGAATGGAACCCTCAGCCTTTCAGTTACAGGACGATGCTCCAACCAACTGAGCATCTGGCCAAGGCTGAAAACCTGCTTTTGGTGTTTGTTATAAGAAGGGAAAGTCGGTGGCTGCAGGTATGAACAACCCTGGACTGGAGAAGCAATCCGTTCTGTCGCGAGTGTCTCCTGTGTGGCTTCAGGGGGTTCTAGAACCAGGGGTGACTGCCTCACTGCACAAACCCTCCAGACAGCCACTGGTCTTGTGAAGTCATTCATGACACATTGTTAAGCTCCTTTCACGTTCCAGGGGCTGCACACGAAGGTAAGAGGGTGGAGGTGGTAGGGCTGGGCGCGGATTGGAGCCGTGTGTGTCCTGGACAAGCTCTGTGCTCACGGAAAAGCTCTGGGTTTTGCTGGGTGCAAAGATTACATGGCAGGCCAGCCTCTGAGCTCAGAGTAGACAGCAGCAGCTGAAAAATAAATGAAACTGAAAATTCTGCATGAAAGGACATTCTGATAGACTGATTTCCTGTCCCCCTCGCCTGCCAGTGGCAGCCACTGCTATTTTCTCCCACTTTTCCTCCCTTTTCTGTCATGGTGGCTTTGTCCCCACAGCAAACCCCTGATCAACAGCCAGCACCAATCATCTCCTGATGACTACATGAGGGGCATAGCCACCTCAGGTCCATTCATGGACCAAACTCCAAAGTCTTCATTTAAGTAACCAGGACTCCCTCTTCCCACTCAGCTCTCCCCTCTAGCTTGTGAGGCCAATGTCCAAACAGGACTCCCCTGACATTGTCAGGGAAAGACGGACAAGGGCCTGGGAGCAGTGGGACAGGTGGAGGGATGAGACCTGGGATGGCCACATGCCCTTCCCTCACGTCACTGATAGTTTCCTGTTAATGAGGGACAGTGTTCCCACAGCCACAGCTGAGTCAGATGAAGCCCTAAATCTTTCCAAATGAGTGAACTAATAACACTGAAATTGCTACAGTGACGTGGTGGACTATACTGCTGAGTCACTTCACAGGCATTACTAGCGTCTGCACAGTGAGTGGACAAAAACAGGAGCACATTGCACTTTAGACTTCTGTGCTAAGTTTGTTGCCATGCTAGTTGTTATCTGTTGAGATATCAACTCCCCTCCGCATTTCCCTGCAGGCACCGCCAGGATGCAAGTCACAGCAATGGACATAGCCGACGATGAGAATACCTACAACGCAGCCACGGTTCACATCACAGTGCCTCAGCACAGCATGCTTACCATCAACCAGCACACGGGCATCATCGCTGTGCTCAGTTCAGGCCCAGACTGACGGGGTGGGTGGCAGGAGGGACCACTGGATGGTGTGGTCCATGTATATTAGTCCCAGCTGGTGGGCACAGACACTGGCCGATCAGAGCAGACACCAGCCAGTCAGAACGGACTCTTACTTAGAACATGCACCAACCAGTCAGAAGGGTTACCTGCTGCACACTGGGTCCTGCTGGTTCCTACAGGCTGACATTGAGCCCTGAGCAGAGTAAGCCCTAAGGAATCACCAGAGTACAACAGAAATGTGCTCACAAGACTGCCCTGTACGTCTAATTTTGGCCTCCAGCAAAATTAGACCAAATTCAGTCCCAGAGACAGGGAAGGAGGAGGGCGGGAGCCAGTTTCTTTTGAACTGGGAGGCCACTACTGCTGGACTTGTTACAGTTGGAAAGCCCTCCCCTCTCTGGATGAAGCCACCATTTGTGTCCTTTGATCCCAAGACAGACGTGCCAGGACTGAGAATGACAGGGGGTTGTGCCCTTATTCCCAGTGACAGAGATGTGAAGGCCTGTCTGGTCCCGAGCAGTAAACCCAGCACTGCCCCCAAGGTGACAGGCAGATGTCACGGTCTCACCTGGGGCTGTCAGACATTCCAGCTGGACTCTACTGAAGAGTGTGCAGGCCTGACTCAGGACGGAGAAATTTGCTCCCCTTGGAAACACAGTCAGAGGGGCTGTGACAGGAAGGTCGGGTGGGGGTGGTGGCTGCAGCAGACACTCCAGGTCTGACTTCTGGCTCCACTCCAGATCTGCAGCCACAGTCCAGGCCTGAGGGTCTGCAGACTTGGCACAGCGACTGACTGCTGCCGCCTCCTCCTCCTACCAGAGGTACACCTGGGATCAGAGCTGCGAGGTGTTCAGGCCCTGCAGGCAGGATCAGTGCTCCTTGTCTGACTGGACTCTGGGTCTTGGGGTGGGATGAAGTTGATGGTCAGCTAGGAGCCTGTGAGGAGCCACCCAACCCCTATCCCCCAGCTCCCAGCCCTGCCCCTGCCTGTGGTTTGTCTCCGCCAAGCATCTCACTTGGCTGTCTTGGTATTTTTTTTTCTTTGTAAGTGTCACTTTTATAACTCTAAATGTCCATAGTTACAGCTTTGGACTCGAAAGACGAAAAATAAAATAACACAATTTGAAAAAAATTAACCATATTTGCTATAAAACGAGTTTCAAAAAATTTCCATTGAATAAAATTATATAAGGTATGTTACTTGCTCTCATTGCTAATAATATAGAAATCAGGAACAGAGGTAACTAGAAAGTCCTTTCATTAGGTATTATAAAGGACACTTCTAAATAACCCCCCAAAATAAATCACAATTGGAGTTAGAAATCACTTAAACTGAGTGATGATAAAAATACTGTATAGCAACGCCAGATCATACAGATTCCACAAAGGATCCAGGTCAGTGGTTCTCAAGCACAAGTGGTTTTGCTCCCAGGGTGACATTAGGTAAAGCAGGGACACATTTTAGATTGTAATGAGGGAGGAGGTGAGGGAGGGTGTTACTGGCCGGCAGTGAATAGAGGTAATGCATGCTAATAAGCACCTACAATGTGGAAAAATTCCCCAGGAGAAAGATTTTCGTGGCCCAAAATGTCAGCAGTACTGCTACCAGGAAGATCCAAGTTAGGGGTGTTAGGTGGCTTCCCTGCCTCAGTTCTTGTCCTGCTGGAAAGAATGGATTCAGACAAAGGACAACAAGCATAGTGAAAGTGAGGTAGGAGGTTTATTTGTGAAATGCACTTGACAGGAACCTGCAATATTGCACCCAGCTAGTCCCAGTGCCCGGCCTGCTGGGGTTTCAGGGCTTTCCTGCTTGCAGCAAGCCTCCAGACTTTCCCTCCTCACCCTTCTCCCGACCTTGGGATTAACATACAGTCTCAAAGGCTTCCTTCCCCAGTTGGAGAAAACAGTACAAAGAATTTCACAGGTTCCCCTCCAGCTGCTGGTGTGCTCATCCCCATCTCTCTTGTGACCTTGGAACCTCTGAAAATCTTACCTGACCCGCCCCCCCCACCCCGCCCTGCTCAGGACTGCTGAATCACTGGGTGGGACCTGTCCCCCCCACGCCCCACCCCCGTCCCCCTCCCCACCTTGGTTTGCTGTCTATCCTGCTTGGCAGTGCTGAGAATGAGAAGCCCTGCTCTGCGTGGAACTCAATGAAGAGTCCACCAGGATGGAAAACGCACGTCACTTTGCTCCCTGGATCTGAAACAATGCCTTCCTCTTTGCACAGACAGCATACACAGTGAGACCTAAAGAACAACAAGAACAACAAAAGCTCGCCATCTTGCAAAGATTGGCGCGTGTCCTAGGCTGAGAAGACACCCTAAAAAGTCAGGAGGCAAAAAGGTCTGACACCTCAGGAGACGGAACCACACTGTGATACACCACAGCACAGATTTGAGTGTCACTGCTTCTTTCCATTGCCCATAAATCACTTGTTCATAGCTGTTCTACAATGTAACTAAGAATCTATAATCTTAGTCTTTTCGTTCCCAGAATTCACCATCTAAAACTTCCCTTTTGAAAATGTGCACATTTGCCATATTATAAGTTCCTTAGATTACCTACAAGGGGCACAATTTCACTTACAAGGTACTTCTGTGCAGAGAACCATTCTCTGCATCTCTCAGAAGTCCCGAAGAGGGAATGGCAAGGCGAGAAATGAAGGAAATCCGAACACCCTCTTCTTCATTGGAGTGCCGGAGGTCAATGCAAGCCACAGGGAACCAGCTTACTCCCAGGTCCCTGGGCCCACACTGACAACGGAGCAAGGAATTTATCTTTATTTTATAGAAGGGGATTTCACATCCAGTGTGAGGAAAAACAGATGTAATTTTCACAGATGCAAGTTATAATTCATCAAGGCTAAGGGAGCATTAAAAAAGACTATAGATTCTAGTCATGTTAAACAAATGGGTACTCTGATAAGGAGTTATCAATCAAATAACAATATCAGGCATAAACTACTACCTTTATGCACTAATTAATGATTGGACATATATTTTCTAAGTTAGTAAATTAAAGATGCTTGAGAGATTTGTTCTTACTAGATGTCTGTGGAAGATGATGGAACGTAGGCTGAGGCATTCCTATCCATTTGCTGACTCCAGGGAGTAAGCAGATCACCAACCTTAGGTGGTCAGGCTGTTCTCCCAGGCTTCTCTCATAAATTAGCAACAGCTTTGCTTTCAGCATTGCTTAATGGCTAATCCTCTCCTTAACCCTTTATGTGTGGGGGGTTTTGACTAGGAAGTTAGAAGCCTTTGTTTTTGCAGGTCACAGCCAAAGCATGCAAGCCATAGGCTAGACGTGCACAGAACTGCCCAAAAGTCAATGAGAATTGCTACTTCTCAGCAGTACAACAAAAGCAGGCAGGCAATAAGGTAGACTTGTAGAGTCTCATGGTCCCAAGGTAGACTCATGGTCGCTTCTGCTGTGCAGATGCGTCCCACCCATTCTGACTGTGCCAAGAAATCGGTGTGGGTGGCCCTCAGCACTTCTGATTTCTGAGTACTCGAACACTGTGCATCTAGGCCCAAGTCATTTTAAATACTAAGAATGCTGTTACTACTTTATTTAGTCACTAATGAACTTGTAACTAACAAAAAGAAGTTTTCTAACTCTTCATATTGTCTTCTTTCTTCATGATTTCTGTCAAGCTTTAGCTATTTTTGTGTTATATATAACTAAAATAAGGTGATAATTATTATTACATGATAGATTACTTACCTTGAAACTCATTAGAGTCAATTTTTATATTATTACAAATAATAGAATTAAGTAATGTGTGGGAGAAATTACATAACCTTTATATACAAAAGAGTACTTAAAGATATAATTTTTAAAAAGACCCAATAGCAACAAAACAGGTAAAATTCCTGGGAATAAATTTAACAAGAACATGCAAGATCCATATGAACCAACTCATAACATGCCACCCCCCAAAAAAGACACCTGAACAACACCGACTGGGGTGCTAAGTGGTTTGGGCGCCATGCCACAGACCTAAAGGTCACCAGCTCGATTACCGGTCCAAACATATGCCTGAGTTGAGGGTTCAGTCCCCAGTTGGGGGCATGAGAATTGCAACTAATATGTGTTTCTCTCTCTCTGTCTCTCTCTCCCCCTCCCATCCCCTCTCTCTAAAAATAAATAAAATCTTTTTTTCAAAAAAACACTTGAACAAGAAGAAAGTAACAGCATGCTCTTAGATAGAAAAATATACAACGATCTCAATTTCCAACAGTTACCTATAAATGTAATATGATTTAGATTAAAATATCAGGAAAAAATTTTAATCCTCACCTGAGGACAAGCTTATTGATTTCAGAGAGAAGGGACGGGAGGGAGAAAAATATTGAAGGGCTGCCTCTCCTGCATGTCCCTACTGGGGATCAAACCCGCAACTAAGGCATGTGCCCTGACTAGAGCTCAAACTACAATACAACCTTTCAGTTTATGTGATTCTTATGGGAGGAGCTCAGTTCTCCTTGCCGACACAGTAAAGAACTACAGACCAGCCAGTTTATTAGTGAGCAAGCAGTGTTTATAGAGATACGTTCTCATGGAAAAGAATGGGCCTTGCCGAGGTGGGGGTGAAAGGTGTAGATTCCAGCCAGGGCAAGGTCAGGATGGCAACAGGCCAGGGAAAAGGTGGCAAGAGCCTCGGGTCCTTGGTCCTGAGGACTTATGTGGTTGGAAGGATGGAGGTGAAGAAGTTACATATTGATTGGTGGGTAAAGGCGATGCCAGCATCCATGGGGGACGTGACTACCCAAACATAGGTATGTGTGGGGGTCTGTTAGCCCAAAACCTTATCTCACTCCAGACCCCATTTGTTCATCTTGTTGTAAAACAGATACGTGACAGGAGCTAGTTAAAGCTGGGACAGTCACCCAAAGTTATTTATGGGCACTTTCTGTAAACCTTAGGGACCCCCTTGTAAAACAGATGGTGACCAGAGGTAGACAAGTAACCAAAGTTGTTTTGTGGACTTTTTCTTAGGGCACTGTGGACCCCGTCCCACCTGCCAACCAGACCTTGGAATTAACACAGTTTCAAAGGCGTTCTTTCCCAGACAGTGGGAAAAATACATAGAATTTCAAGGGCTCTCTCCTCCTGGGATACCATGGTGTTTCTTGTGATGTTCCAAATACCTGGCACTATTGTCATATCAGGCTCAGGATGGCTGAGTCAGTGGGTAAGACATGTCTCCCTCCTCCTCCTTGCCTTGGTTTTCTATCTATCCTACCTAACAGGACAATGCTCCAGCCAACTGAGCCACATTGGCCAGAGCTCAGCAAAAATTTTTAAAGTAAAACAAGCTCATTTTAAGTTCACCTGTTAAAATAAGGAAGAATTAAAAGGCGTATTATATTATGAAGCTAAAGTAAGTAAAACAGTGGAGTAATGCCCTGTGAATAGACAGACAGATGGAAAAGAATAGAAGGTCCATTAATACATGCACATCCACATGGAAATTGTGTTTTGTTTAATATTTTACATTTATTAATTTATTTTCTTATTTGAAACATCTATCATTTGCTTTTCACATACTCCCAACTGGGGACCTTGCCCACAACCTGTCACAGGTGGGCACAGGTAACCAGGTTCTTGGTGATCACAGACAAAGAATTGAACCAAACACAGAGAGTTTATAGCAGACAGAGGGAGAGCAGATTTATTAAGCGATAGCGCACTCCACAGAACATGGGAGTGGGCTGCCTAGGAGCAGATTGATCTCAGGGGCTGAAGGGATTCTATTCTTTTTTTAAAGATTTTATTTATTTATTTTTAGAGAGAGGGGAAGGGAGGGAGAAATAGAGGGAGAAAAACAGCAATGTATGGTTGCCTCTCACATGGCCCTCACTGGGGACCTGGCCCACAACCCAGGCATGTGCCCTGACAGGGAATCGAACCGGGACACTCTGGTTCCCAGGCCACGCTCAATCCACTGAGCTACACCAGCCAGGCAATGAGTTTTTTCTTTAAGCGCATGCTGGTATGACATCTGTTGTGATACAGTCTAACAGAAGAGTTTCAAATGAAGTTAAAGACAAGTATGCAATCCAGAGTCACATGAAGGGACAAGATGGCAAGGGTGGTGGGGGGCCAAACTGACTTTTGGGCCAACCTGGTGTAAAGAAAGCTTCAACCAGAATCGCACCATTGAAATCAATTTAAGTATGTGTTTTGCTCTCCCAGCACTTAAGCTGGAATTCACTGAAAATGGGTGACTGGAAAGTTCTCCTGTTTGGTACTTCTGAAATAGACTTCTACAGAACCTCCAAAATGAACCATCATGGGAGTTACAAAATAGTTTGAACTGAATGATGCTAAATGTACTACATACCTAAACTTGAGAACAAAATCTGTACCCTTAAACACATGTGTTAGGCACAAAACCTCAAATTGTACAAGAGTTTCACTCATGTGAAGAACAAAAAAGAGTAAATGAAGCCAAGACACACTATAAGAAACGTGCCTCGAGACGTGTCCAGAAGGGCACGTACACAAAATTATAGCGATTTTATTTTATTTTATTTTACCTCTGAGTGGGGAATTTGGAATACATTTTATTTTTCCCCTTGTTTAAAGAAGCTCAACACACAAGGCAAATTACAAAAAATCTTCAAACATACTTAGACCTTGTAAAAAGCAGAATCTATTATGCTAAAAGCCAATTCCAAGAAATGTCACATAACACATGTTCAGCGCTCCCTTTGCCCTTAATCTAGAAACCAATCACAAAGTAATCTGACAACCCTTACATTTACTTTTGAAATACACTTGTAATTAACATTTCTGTCAAAAGTCATTGATATTCCACCGGAGTCAACCAATTTTCCTGCTGACCTTCACTACAGTGTCATTCCCCAAAACGGCCATGAGAAGGCAGCAGAGATGCACATTTGGAACACATGTACTTTGATCTTTGCCAAAAGGTTCCTTTGGTTTTTACCGTGAAATGCAATTTTCATTTTCCCCCAACAACATGACTGAACAATGGTTCCAAAGTTTAGTTCAACCGCCCTCTGCCATCTTTCAGGCAACTTCACAATTCCATCTTCCCAAAACATTGTTATCTTCTGGAACAAAGAACTCTTCCAGGTGCCTTCTGCAGTCTTCCTGGGAATTGAAATTTCTCTCCGTGAAGAGCAATTCGGAAAGACTGAACTAAACAGCCATGTGAAGTTGCAAGTTCTGCTGAGTACTGCATACAAATCATGACTGTGCAGCCAGCCTGGGACCATTTTGGCCTGGTCACCAAAGAGAAACATACACGCTCACCTTATCCAGAAGCTTCTATGTATTCGTCTGGAAAATTCTGGACTCTCCCTGGAGTGGTGCTTTCAGTTGGTCTAATCAGGAGCCCTACCTCTTGCAAGTAACCTACTGGTTTTCCACCATATGCACACTATCACATTCTTTGGATGATGATCTGCCTTTTATTTTTCTAACTACCCTCTTTTTATTTTTTTAAGATTATATTTATTTATTTTTAGAAGGAGGATTAGGGAGGGAGAGAGAGAGAAACATCAGTGTGTAATTGCCTCTTGGGCACCCCCTGTGGGAGACCTGCCCTGAATCGAATCTGACTGGGATGTGTCCTGACTGGGAATCGAACCTGTAACCCTTTGGTTCGCAGGCGGGCACTCAATCCATTGAGCAACACCAGCCAAGGCTGAAGATTCTCCTTTGGAGGGGCTGGTGGTGGTTCCCTTCGTAAGCCCATGATTTCTGCCATTCCACATTATTGTAAAATACCAACAGTTCTTCTTTCTCCTCACAATTTGTCTTGGAAATGAAAACTTTTCCTTATGTTTTATTGAGAATCTCATGTGGAAATGTGGTCAAAAAGGGTGTAATCCCACCTCCATCCACTCCACTTAACTTCTGTGAAACCCAAACTTAAAACAGACTCATGTAACTGTGCTGGCACAAATGATTTCCCATGCATGATTTAGATACTTTGAGTGAGTCTTGCATGTGCCATAACATGGTCTGTCCTCAGTTCATGTATGCCCTGGATGGCTCTCCACTGCAAGTCGTCTACCTACCCATGCAGCAACTGCACCCAAGAAGTCTCCACCATCAAACTTCCCAATCCACTTCAGACACGTTCGATCAGTCACAGCATCTTCTCCATAAATCTTTTCTTGCCTTACAGTTGCACTTGTATCTTTCTAGAAATTACAAGCTTAAGTGGCCAAAAATATTGCTTATGTTCACCCGTGCTCACTGTGAAAAAGGCCACACACACATTCACCAGTTGTGATGAGTTTTATCACATGCTGATATAATAGCTGTCACAATATAGTCTAATAAATGGCTTTGAATGATGTTAAGGGCAAGTATGAGTGACCAGAGACAGGTTATGTGGTGGAGGTGTGGCAGTGGAAGTTGGGTTGCAGGCTGAACTAACCATTGGCCGAACCGACTTTTTAGCCAAACAGACTAATTGGCCCAGTGGACTTTTTTGCAGAACAGACTTTTTGGGCAGCCCAATTTAAGGAAATGTTCAACCAGCATTGCAGCCTCACAATCATATACAGTACATTTTTTTAAAATTATTTTATTGTTGTTCACTTACAGTTGTCTGCATTTACCCCCACCCCCAACCCCAGGCAAACCCACCTCCCTCCCTTGCTTCCACCCTCCCCCTTGGTTTTGTCCATGTGTCCTTTATAGCAGTTCCTGAATACACTTGTCCCCATTATCCCCTTCCCCCTCCCCTCTGGTTACTGCCAGAATGTTCTAAATTTCAATGTCTCTGGTT
>PVJI01028758.1:0-16110 GCA_004026765.1 Micronycteris hirsuta
CAAAATGCAACCAGAGAAACAAATTATAACCATAGACATTGAAATTTAGAACATTCTTGCAGTAACCAGAGGGGAGGGGGAAGGGGATAATGGGGGCAAGGGTATTCAGGAACTGCTAGAAAGGACACATGGACAAAACCAAGGGGGAGGGTGGAAGCAAGGGAGGGAGGTGGGTTTGCCTGGGGTTGGGGGTGGGGGGTAAATGCAGACAACTGTAAGTGAACAACAATAAAATAATTTTAAAAAAAAGAAGAAAGTTTTACCCTTTGTGACAGTATGAATGGACCTAGAGAACATTATGCTAAGTGAAATAAGCCAGTCAGAGAAAGACAAATACCGTATAATTTCACTCATATGTGGAATCTAATGAACAAACTGAACTAACAAGGAAAATGGGGACAGACTCATAGTTGGAGAGCAAGATGACAGCTGTGGGTGGGGGGTAGGGGATGGGATCAAGCAAAAAGGAAAAAGGACTCATGGACATGGACCACAGTGTAGTGATTGCTGGGGGGAGGGGTTTACAAGGGGACTAAATGGTAATGGAAAAATACAGTAAAGATCAAATCAAAAAATAAAGAAAAAATAAAAATAATGCAGATTTATTAAAGAAAAATTGGAAAATAAAAAAGTGGTCAGTAAATGTTAGCTAAGTGCCAGAAACTCTTAATAATCTAATTGTTATAAGTACCCTTTGATATAGTATTTAGTCTTGTCCATAATGTATATATTAGGACATTGAGGCTTTAAAAAGCGGGAGTTTGTTAAAAGCTTTCAGGTAATTAGTGGTAGATTTAAAAATCTAACCTAGGTCTATGTAACTCAATCCAGGTCTTTTAACTACTATGCTTGAATGTCAGTGCTATACTTTACCCATTGGAAGACTTTCTAAGGAAAGCCATTGTTCTTTTCTATGAGTAAGTATAAAACTAGAGTGATTCGGTGGAAATGGGGACTTGTAAGCATCTGATAAGTTATAGAAGATCATTTATTATATATAAGTGATCTACATTATAAATAATTATTCAATATGACATGGGTTAATGAGAATAAATTTATAATGGGAAATATGTTAGTATCAAATTTATAACTATAACACTGTATAAAACCATAGCTTTTAAGATAATTCGATAAAAACATAATAAATAACTATATCAGTTACCAAATTGAATACAGGTGATTTGTCAAGCTGAACTATTACCTGAAAGCTAGACACCAGTTTTTTGTTATTGCAAAGATGAAACAGTAGAACCACAAAAAATTCAATCTCCTGCCAGCTGAGCTTTGTTACATTGTAGTGTTAGCCCTTGGGCTTTGGAAAAATTAATACATAATTAAAATATTGTTTATATTCACAAGTATGAAAATGAGATATTTCCTTTAGATGTCTATAGATCAGTTTCAAATAAATTTAATTAAGTTTGGATTTTCTTTTGTTTACAGATAAAAGTGTATTACATAGCATAAAACTTATTTCTTGGGACTCAGTAAGATTACAAAATGCAATAATGATCACAGCCAATCTGTAACAGATAAACTTTACCCCAGCTCAACAGAAAATGTTGTCCAACATACGGTGTAAAGCTACATCCGTTTCAAAATGTTCCCGATTACATTATCCCAATTGTCATTTTTTAGTTCTTTTCATTTTTCACCATAGAAAATCAAAATGATTTGGTTGATCATTGTCCAAGTTTCTGAAATGCGTTATAATAAAGAAATAAAACATTATTTGACATACTTTAAAATAATGTCATCTAATTAGAGATAAAAGTTTCTCAGCTGGGTTCTATCAGTATCAATAAAAAGAAAAAAAACTATGAATGAAATACAGAAGAACACATAGTTCCTCTGAACATGAAATTTGCAATTGTATATCACTACAAATATTTGTTATATATGCTTTAATTATACCTTTGGGAGGGGGAAAATGTAACAAAGAATGACATTGAGATTATATAATTAAAAATTTCTTCACTGTTTTAGTTTCATGCTTAACACAATTACAAAAGTGAATCCAAGTAACCAACAACAATGAAACAAAATAAAAATTCACCGAATAACAGGAAACTAACAATTAGGGGAAAATTAGAAACAAAGAAAGTGTACGGCAATATTAATTAGTAACATACATTTCACGTTACCAAATATCTTCTATTATCTAAGAAATCCTTTATACTTTAATAAGAGATAACTAAACCCTCTATAATAAGACCTTTGAAATATGGTTAGCTTTTGTATAATTAAGTCTATTTTTCATTTTAAAGTTTTCTGAATTTTAGAATCCTTACAATCCCTCCATTAGTTGTGATAAAAATTTCTTCACTAAACTAACAAAGTCTATTTTTTTTTCTTTTGGTAAGATAATTTTGTGGCAGCTGTTCAACCTTTTCTCAATCAATTAGATCTGCTGTTCAATCTGCTTCAGTTGTTGGGATGACCCTAAGCAAGGGATCAATCATTTTTCAATCTGTGGTTTTCATCAAATAAACATGGCTTTTAATTATTAAAAATAAGTCAACTGATGTGAAATATATAGTTATATCACTATGTTAACAATTTTCACTGAAAATTTTAATCCATGGTTTGTGTAGTAAAATTGCACAAAAAGGTCCTAAAGTTTATTAAAATATATATTTTAACTGACACAATAGATTCTATTTCAGTATTAAGAAATAAAATTGTTGAAAATAATTTGGAATATTTAACTTTTAAAAAATTTCACTTCAATAGTAGCGTATACTTCATGAATCAGAAAATTCTATATATTGGAATGCCATCTTTTCAACACCACATTGTCTTAGCAGTAGGTATCATTGAGAGTGCTGAATGGGAAAGTATATTGCATTTCCCCAAAGTGACGGTTGCTTAAGATTTAGTACAGTGAAAAAAGTCTTATAATCACTACCAATTCCAAAGGAGTTTGAACAAATATTCAAAGATCACTTTAGAACAATGATTGAAAGGGTAGTATATATATATTGCAAATATATATATATATGCAAATGTAGTAAAAACTGTTTGCCCCATAATTTTCCAAGTCATTTCATTGGGCCTCCTAGGTGCTGATGTGCTAACTGCACCTGAAATTACCCACTTGTATTTTTGAAAATGGATGCAGCGGCTACTCTAGACACCATTAAATAATTGTGCTAAGTAAAAAAGAGAATGTCAGAAAATATAGCATGTAATTTTCCATTAATTATGTTCTACATCACCCTTTTCAGAGAATGATCAAAATAGATTGCTTGAAGTTCCAATTTAAAAATACAAGTAGCATTTCAATACATTCTAGCCAGAGCAACTAAGTCTGAAATGTTCTTGGTTTCTCAAAAAGTCAAATTCCTTTAAAAATGTGATTATTCAAAGGTCATGTTGGTCCCGGAAGATGGTGTGAAGGTGAATCGTAAGTGGGGTGATATCACTGAGACTCAGAGGTGCACAGCAGAAAGTGACGCTTATGTTTCAACTTCCTAAAGGATTGTGAGGAGGCCTGTTTGCCCTGTACAGAGCTTTCAATTATAAGAAGGAGTTTTTGAAGGCCCTGATGAGTTTCAGCAGCCTTTCCCTAAACTTTGGGGCACTTTGGACGTGCAGGACAGACATAACTTTGTCTGGAAGAAAGCGAGGTCCCTTGCATTTCAGGGACCTGCGGATTTGCCCCGGGAGGCAGAATTAGGGGCACAGGGAGGAGAGGGGAACCGGGTGTTAGCTCTCTGGAAACAGAATGGCGCCCGCACTTCTTTACAGGTGGCAGCCAGGCTTTGCCTCCACGCCTTGCACAGCCTCTCTAACTGTGTAAAACTGCGGTGATCTGGGGCGAGAGAGGACTATGTGATAATAGCAGAAAGTTTAGAAATTCTTCACTTTCTAGTTTCTGATTCGTGGTCTTAGAAGCTCACTGCAGCGCTGGAGATTGGCAGTTGGCTGTACCATTAATGTAATTTTTTGATGCCTCGATTACTTCTTCTGGATAATGGGCAGAAGTTGTTACCTCATTTCTTGTTGTTGCTTTGAGGATTATGGTATTGTATACAAACATTTACACGTAGCCAGCTTCAAAACAATGGCAGTGGTTAGAGGCTCTGCATCTGTGCCCAGGGTCTCCCTGGGATACTGCCAAGATCACCTGAATTGTGGAAAGTCAAGCCTTTTTTCTCTTCTCTTCTCCAAGTCTAGTTTGGTAGGAACCACCAGGAGTGTACCTGCTAAAGTCATTAGAAAAGATGGAAATTTTTTGTAGTGTCATAATTTGTCCCAAGCTGTCACTGCAGTGTCTTCCCCGGGTAACATATACCTAACAGTTCCTTTGTCTGTAGGCATGCTGAGTCGAGTTACTGGCAAACACTTGCTAACTACCAGACTCTGCAGAGTGTCGGAGTCTGGTCTCTCAAAAACCCTCCTCATTCCAAAGTCTAGAAGAGAAGTACCAGCTGGCTGTTAGGGGCCTAAAACCCAGCTGCTCTAGGGAGCTCACAGTGAATAGAAGGAAGGAGGAGGAGGAAGGTCTCCTGAGTTGCCCGAGAGGGATTTTTGACTGGGTAGCCAAAACTCTCTACTCCTCCAGCTGCCAGACTCAGGATCTTGCCTGCAGTTGCAGTCAGCGACCTCTCCACACACACTCACAGAGAAATAAAAGGGGAGGGAAAAACTGAGTTAGGGGAAGATGTTATGCGATGTGAGTCCCAGTCATGTTGCCACTCACCTAGAGGGAAAACACTCTAGTTCATAAATAATTGTCCGCCTACTCATTAATGCAGAAGAAAAGTAGTTGTAAAGTCCATTGTTTTGCTTGGGGAGTGATCAGACTTGTTTGGTAATTGCCTGCCTGATCAAGAGCCATTTCCTTCACGGTTAACCAAACATCAACTCGACTCAGTAGAGCTCGTTTTAAATATCACCAAAAGTGAATAGCCCCAATTACAACAGGAAACACATTTACGGACATGAAACAAGGACCAGAAACAGATTTGTCCCCGTTTCAAAAATCCTTTTTTTTTTTTAACGGAATGTGGAATGGACAGTTGGAAGGTCCTTTTGAGTTTTGTTTTAAAAATATCTGGAAACTGGTCACTATGTGGATTTTTAAGACTTAAAAATCAAAATAAATGAAAGGGAAAGTCGTAACCGAAAAATAAAATCCTTTTTACCTTCCTTGAGAGAAGGAAAAATATTCTCCAGAGAAATTACTTCAGAGGGTAGTCCTTTTTGTACAATTATAACTTGCACAAGAAATTTTAAAAAAAGATTTATGCATGGTTGACTATGAGTTGGAAACCTCAGAAACTCAGGAATGCATTTATATACCCTTCATGCATTGCACCCTCATAATTTAGTTTCCAATTCTGATGAACAATTTGTGGCACTCTTTGGCTGCTGGTTTCCCATGCAAGAACCACACACTTTACCTGATTCAGCGCTTTCATTACGCTAGTTCTTCAGATAATGCATGACTTAGGACAGCCTAATGCTGGGGCTTCGGGGGTTCCCTCATTCTTTAGAAGGTTTGGCACTCCTGGGGTGAGGAAGGAAATGCTTGGGTATTCACTCAATTAAACCGCATTGATCTGAAATCTGTTGGGGCGGGGGTGGCGCACCTCACTCCAGGATAAAACAAGCATTGATTTTCGAGTCTCTATGGGTCACTTGGTTCTAGTCAAGTATTGAGGCTTACAGTCTTGGCCCTTTTCAATTATCTCTGAGCTACTCTGGGGAAATAAATGAAGTAAAAATCAAACATGTTGTATTCTGTATCAGGAAAATTAATCAGCTAACACATTTTGGGGATTCTCTATGGGTTAAAACTATATTCCTTTTGACTCTTTCCCTTTGAAGGTGTAGGGTTTAGATATGTGGCACTGGGGACTCAGGAGGCGCCAGGGCTCCTAAGAGTCTCTGTGTGGCCCAACACACCTAGCAGCCCTGTAGCCTCTGTGGAATCGCTGAGACTGTATGGGATCACTTAGTAGGTGAACAGGACGCAGAATAGAGCAGGCAGGTGCAAGCTGGGCCTGGGAGGAGCTACTAAGCTGTTGTTGAGTGGAGTCGCGAAGTGTTTTTCTACTGCAAGTGCTGGGGATGGAGATGCACCAATTAAACTTGTAAAGTCAGTCTACTTCTGGTTTGGAAGATTTTTCCCAAGAAGCGTTTGCCTGCAGCTCAGATCAGACTGTAGCCGGGTAAGGTGCCTAGGGAAGGTGAGGAAGGAGGCCGGAATCCCTTAGCTTTGCAGCTCTGAAGGCTGAAATCACAGGCTGTAATTGTGCCTTTCACAGCTGTCCTTGAGTCAAGGCAAGTCTTCTGAGTGGGAGAAGGTGGGGAGACTGGGTGCAACCCTGAAAGTAGCAAGTACCACTCTGGCCGGTGGGAGCCAGAACATTGAGTTCTTTTGCACACTGGCTCCAGGCCACTCTGCTATGAACTTTGGAGATCAGTTGGTGCTGGCATCTGCAGAGTGAAGGAGCCTGGCCTGAGACTCAGCTTCCTTACCACATCCTGGCCTAGCCTCTTGACGCCACAACCCACAGCTCTTTGCTTCCCAGGTAAAAGCCACTGACTTACTGCTTAGGCTGTGGATTTTCTTTGAAGCCCTCATGTAAAAGAATTTTTCTTAGCCTGTGCCTCTGCTATTAGCTATCACTGGGCAAGTGCATAAATTTAGGGAGGTCCTGCTGATGTCATAATTATTAGTTTCATGTTCTTCAACTGAAGGCTTTGTGACAGGATTTTTGAAATTTCTACTTTTGAGAGGACCCAAAGTGGAATGTTAATGTTCCTTAAAATTAACAAAGGGTAGCTTTCCTGGCCTGTCTTTTGAGGGTGTGCAATAATCCAGCAATAGTTCCTCTCATGATCAGGGACCTCGCTGAATGGTTGCTAGGCCCAGGAAACCGTGCACTGGTCAAGTTTAGAGAACAAGGGAGCTAAAGGAAGAGGTATGCCTAGCTGGAAGGTGAGTGTAGCCTGAGTCAAGGCCAGATAAAAGAGAAGGATACTGAGCTGAGTGGCATGTCTCTAGCACTGAGACGTGACCAGAGGGCTGTGAGCTGTGTGATGCTTTCTCCGCAGGCTCTTCCCCAGCAATCTGCAGATCCCTCAGCCAGAAGGTTTTTTTCTGAGTTCTTGCACTCATTTGATTTAATACTGTCCCTTACTCCTAGGAGGAGGCCTGAGGCCAGAAAACCTGGGACATTGACCACCCCCAGAGGAGGGGGCAGGGAGCAACAGGGTAAGCCAAAAGACTTTTCTCTTACTGATTCTTGCATTTTTTTCTCACCAGAGCTTTAGTTAAGACACTGCGTTGTAATCCTACACACACCTGCACACACAAGTACTACACACACACACACACACCTGCCTTCAAGCTAGAGGAGAAAACTATACAAGGGACAGTGAAAGAGATGCCAAGGAGGTTGCTGTAGGGTGGTATGGTGGCTTCTGCACAACTCTCTTCTCCCTATGGAGTCTTTCTGAGGTTATTGGATGAGGTAGTATAAGAGACAGAAATATTAAGAGAGAAAAAAAGACTAAACAGAAGGAGATAGAAAAAAAGAGGAAGTGAAAAAAATAATGATAAAGACAAATTTAAATATACATGGGCTGATGCGATAGAGAAATATGGAGAGATACAAAAAGGACAGCAAAGGGACACAAGGAGAGAGACATAAAGGCACAGTGAAACTGATATGGGTAGAAACAGAGACGCATTGAATCTTCTATCTGTAAAGCTTCCATACTGGCTTGATCTAATCTGGCATGTTGCTGCAGAATTTGAACTACACTGAGATCTCTTTCAAACCCAAATCCTCAACTCAACCCCAGCTCTGCTGCCCTGGGCAGCCAAGACAATCTATCCTTTTCATCAATACATCATCTAGACGAAAAGTGAACAGTGAGTACACTCTGGATAAAGCCACTGTCACCCCTAAAACACCTATTCAAAACTGACCTTCAAATCTTTTCAATGCCAAATGAAATGATGGAGAATGGAAACTGAAACTGCTCTTTAAAAAAAAGAAAGAAATTACTCCTGAGAAAAGTGCTTCATATCACTCTCTCTATGCATATTTTCAGACATTTTCACTGAAAATATAAACCTGTCATCATTTTCACAGCACACACAAACGCACACACAAACAAATGCCTATTGTGAAAAATTTCCTCCAGCCACAAAAGTTTACTAAAACATTACAAGACATTCTAGCTAGTCCTTAGACAAGGCAAAACAGGAGACAATAGATTTGTGTGTCAGAGAAAATGGCTGTAATGTTTTAAGCTTGCCAAAACGGAAACTAATGTCTATGTTTCAGTTTACCCTAGAGTTCCCCAAATTCAGCTCCTTGTAATAAAGTAAATCAGACCAGGACCAAAATCTGAAAATGGAAATCAATTCTGAAGAATGATACCAACTGCTTTAGTATTTATTAAAATGCTAGTATAATGAATTTGATAATCAAATTACTTTTCAAGGGGTCACTGGCAATACTACCTTCAAAATATTCAATAATCTTCTCTGGCTGGTGTGGCTCAGTGGATTGAGTGCCGGCCTGTGAACCAAAGTGTTGCCAGCTCAATTCCCAGTCAGGGCACATACCTGGGTTGCACTGTGGTCAGGTCCACAGTAAGGGGTGCTTGATAGCCTACCAGACATTGATGATTCTCTCCTGTTCTTTCTCCCTCCCTTCACCTCTCTAAAAATAAATAAATAAAAATCTTTTTAAAAAATAAATAATTCAATAATCCCTTTCCATAAGAAACATGCATACACACAATTTAAATGACTATGGATTCACAATCATAAAATACAAAAATAGATATGTATTTCAACTTTCTATCCATTATTTTGGGGGGTGCTATAAGGTGAAGTCAAGTTTTAGGCTAGGGGTACAAAGTCTAAAGTTTGAGAATTGGCAGTTATTTAGTTGGCTTCATTCAGATGATTTAGTCAGTCTCCTAACTGAGAAGTAACCACAGTGAATTGCCTCCAGGGAGTATAGCACAGTCCTATGGACCCAGTTTATTAAGACTAGCATTCATTTGCCAACACACATAGCAATTGACTTTGATTTTCCTTCATGCTTTCCTTCTCTTCCAGTAATTAAAGCATGATGAATTTTGATAGTGATTTCCTTGTTGTTTTCATTTGTTTCCCTTTTGCATCTTTCATCATGTGTGTTTATTGTTTTATTATTAAGCCCTGCCTTTTGCCCCTTGGAAGTATTGATCAGGGTGTCCTAAATTTAGAAACATTTATTTCAGGCAGGAGCGGCTTTTTGTATAGTAATGTGAATATATAAACCCTGGGAAGGAACATACTGGGTGAAAGTAGGCACAGATTGCCTTTAAGCTAGGCAGGATAAGTATTTGCCTACTTTTGGTGTTTGGATAGACTGAGGAAAAAAACCTTGGCTTACTACCAAATCTTTCCCACTATTGGTACTTCTGTGGATATTAGGAATTGAAAAGTCCAGATCAAAAAGAGATTATGAAAATAGGGAAAGAAGTTTTTAACACTCTATTCATTTTCCCTGAACATGATGGAATGTGGTGCCAAAGTAAGGGAGGAAATGTATGTTGAAAATACCAAGGCAGAAATAAAAAGAAATGAAACAGGTGTGAGATTGGGTAGGCTCCATCTATGGAGTTCAAGAAGATATCCTTCTTAGTGGCAGGATCTGTTTATGTTGGGTTCTGACTTGTGTTGATTGCATGCAGTCATTTGGTGAGAGATTGTGAGGGAAGGGTACAAAACAGGCCTTTACATGATTTTGGAAAGATACAATAGTTCTTCTATTTTTCCAATAACTCATTAATGGAATAAACTTGGTATATCCTTGTTTAAGTGATCTGTGCTGGTAATATTTTGCTAACTGTCAGAAGTACTTATTTAAAACTATGACACTTATACTTGTATCCACTTCTCAAATACTGTTCCACTTTCTCTGCAGCTGATATATAAAGCATGTTAGCAGTATGAAAGAAAATACAAAGAAAGGGAAGATTGAGTATGGGAAAATAAGTAAAATATATAAGGCATAAAATCCAAGTTAGAATGGCTCAACATTAAAATTCACACACACCACAAACTCAACCCATACAAAATTATTACTTCTTAGTAATCCTGATTGGGCCTTCAGTTCATGTATGACTGTACAAATCCCAGTGGAGTACCAGATAGGTTACGTAAGTAAGGACTAGGTTTTACTCAAGCTCATTGTTTCAGTGGGGAGTGTTTGAGGATGAAAAAAAGCAGGATACATTTACAATTATTGATTACTTACACTGTGCCAGACAATCAAAGACAGCTGAAAGGTGGACACACAATGCCTATTCTGCCAATGACTCAGGTCACTATAGAATAGGGCCACATCTGGGCTAGTTGTTTTTATTATTTATTACTATTTTTTAATTTGTCAAATCTCCCCAAAAATAAGCCAAGAAGAAAATAGTCCTTATAATTCTGGGGGCGAAGGTCCTAGATCCAAACTTTAAAAATATCATCAGCTCTAAGTTATGAATTGAAGAAAAAATGGTAAAAAAATAGTTCCATAACTTGGATATACTTCAGTAAAAATGAGAAATATAATGAATCCAAATAATATTATAATTATTAGCATAGGAAGGCCTTCATTAGTTGAGAGCAGTATGAACACATGGTTCAATTCAAAGAATAAATCTTCCTTCAGCTAATGTTTTGGCAAGCATAAACATTTAGCTTCTCAATTCTCCCCATGAGAAGAACACAATGAGCATAGATGAGAATTTGTCTTCCTACTCTTTCTTCCCTGACTCAGTCTAGGAATAAGAATTACAAAGTTTGACATGCATAACTCAATTGCTAGTAGCATTAAAGCACAGAGTTCTTGAGCAATTATATTGAATTAAACTAATCAGAAGTTGAGGAATTCAGTGTGAGAATTACTTTTTTTAATTTTTTTTATTTATTTTTAGAGAGAGGGGAAGGGAGGGAGAAAGAGAGGGAGAGAAACAACAATGTATGGTTGCCTCTCACATGGCCCTCATGGGGACCTGGCCCAGAACCCAGGCATGTGCCCTGACTGGGAATCAAACCGGGACCCTTTCCCAGCCCGCGCTCAATCCACTGAGCTACACCAGCCAGGGCGTGAGAATTACTTTTAACTTAATCAGGCCAGTTCTCTTAATTTCCTGGTGTGAAGACAAAGCTGTATGGTAGGGGCCTGTAATTAATAAATCTTATCTATTTACTATAAGAAGAAGAACATATACTGATATTACATTGGTAAAATACCAAAAATATCTTTCCAATTATAAAGTTGATAAAATCAGAATATGTATTCTATCACATGTATTTCTCATGGATTTTTGAAATCAAATGCAATTTTTTATTTAATTCACTGGTTGTATTTATTAAATAGTTCTTGAATTTAAGAAAGGTGATTATTCTAAACCTTTCTTGAACTATTGAATCTGCTTTAGGATTTAACCAAAAGTTGGGGAAATATCTTCCCTTTCTAGTGTTTGCCCACAAAAGATTTATAGCTGTATAGTTAAGATAAAAGTCAACACATTCATTACTTCATACGGTATATAAATGTTGAATAACTATGTTGTACATATGAAACTCATATAATATTGTATTTTAGCTATACTTTAATAAAAATAAAAAATGAATTCTGTCATATTTAAAATGTTAAAGACTAACACATTCTTGAAACTAATTTCCAGTTTCTCTTTAATGATAAAAACAGCTGTGAGTGCTTACAATGTTCCAGGCATTATGCAAAGTGGTATGTATATATTATTTTCGTAAATCCTCATATACATACACAAACTTACAGAAACATACCCTATGATGAATATATTAGATTTAAAAGCTTAGAAGAAAGAAACTAAATGTAAAAAATAAAATGAACTTTAAGAAGATTTGTGTAAGGTCACTCAGAAAGGAGCAATTCAGAATTTGAATCAGGTCAGTCTGAATTCAAAGTCTGTCTTCTACATGCTGCACTGCTTGAACCTTATTCCTTTTTGTTATTTATCATAGTCTAGGAATTTGTATAGAAAGTAAAATTTGCTTTCAGGTTTTATGGTTCTAGGATAGCCTATAGCACATAATTTCCCTAATCACAGAACCAGTAGTGTTGAAGGAGGAGAGGAAGAAAAACTAGAGGAAAAGGGTGATTTTCCAAATTTTCATCAAGCTGAGTGTATTTGTCAGGATTATTTCTGCTGAAGGTGATGGAAATACAGCTGAAACTCATTTAAGCAAACAAAGATAATTTATTTGTTCAAGTAACTTAGCCAGTTCAAGCAAAGTTGAATTCAGATACTAAAAAACAATGTTATAAGGCATTTCTTGACTATGTTTTCCTGGGGGTTCCTTCTAGGTAGGCTTTTCACAAGTAATGCCAAAAATGATCATTAGCAATTTTTTAAAAAAGCTATTTATTTCTTACTCACATTCTACATGCTTGGAGCCTTGCCAGATATCCTAACTACAGGGGATGAGGATCAAGGGAGAGAAGGATGAATAACAAGTGGAAGAAACAATCTCTATCATAAAGTTGTTTGTGGTTTGGTCCAAATGTGGAACTAGGTATCCAACCAGACTCAAAATATTTTTATTTATACTTAATACAGATATATATTTGAAATACTGATTTATTTCATGTGTTTCATTCTTTCCTTTATAAATTAAAAACAATAGTTGTAATCCCTCCATATGAGCTTGATATCATCTCTTTAATTAGTAAGTACTGTAGAACACAAGGGATATTTTTTTTCTCCAGGAAGATTTAGTTCATTTCATTCATAAGTTTTCCTTCGAATAACCTATATTATCTGTATAGAAAGCTAGAGGGGCCACAAATTTTTGCCCTTAACATGTCAAAAATTTCTGAAAAGTGTAATATTTTCAGATATATTAGGTTAATTTTGAAGATGTACTTTAATGCACATGCAATTCACCAGAAGCAATATTTTTCAGGACAGCCCATGTTTTGTGTGTGTTAATTTATATACCTATTTATAGCAGTTAATGAAATATTGGAATTTTTATTAGTGAGTTACAAGTTGCTTCCCATTATCTTAAAGCAGGTTCAGATTTCATTTTTAATAAGAGCTCTAATAAACCTCATATTCTGTAAGGCACATCTATATCTGTATCCCCATAGATATAAATTAATTTTGATTTGTATTTACTACACATTTATTTTTCCCACAAGTGATAAGTTCTCTGTGTATTATCAGTTGTAACTTTTTTGGCAATTCAAAATCAACATTTTAATGTAAGGAGTTTTCAATTGTTAAACTTTTCAAAAACATTACTCTTCTTTGTAATGTGGGTACCTGTAGACCTCTCTGTGAGTTCCACATGGGTTGAAGAATCTCTTATAAAGGTTTGTGGCTGTTCCCAACTGAGACAAAGAGACTTACAGCTGTGGCAAATGAATTGCTGGCATAAATGGATGTCCCTCATGCCCCAGTTTCTGAGAGCCCAGTGCTTCAGCAGCTGAACAGATTGAAAACCTGGTTCTGAGGTTTGAAATAATTTTTCTCTCAGATAAAAAATAACAGGAATTAACATCTTAGTCCAGTACACATGAGGGAGAGCTGAGCTCCATGTCTCCCGGTTATGTCATCTGACAGATATTGAAATGAGAATGGAAAAAGTTAGATTACAAAAATAAAGAGTCCTGCATTAGTAAACTACATGCATGTAATAAACTACATGTATGTATGTAACTATGTGTATGTAATAAGGAAGAAGTTTCTCCTAAGAGAGGACTTATATCTCAAGGTATGCTATTCCATGATTAAAAAAACTTGCATCATATAGTAGTTTGAAATACTACAAGAGACATTCCAATCACCATACTTTGCCTTATTTTTGTGGAACCCGTTAAAAAAAACTACCAAAGACTTTGCTTGCTACACGAGGTAATTTCCTACTTTTTGCAATTGAATGAACTAGGGTTGAAAAGCAAGAAAATAGCTATATTAGGACATATTAGTGAAAGTATTACATTGTGATTGGCACTTTAAAATTAACAAATGAACTCTTGAATTTCCTGTTTGTGAGCCATGTCTTTTAGTTAAGACCATACAATGAATAAATATGTACCTTGTAAATGAGAACGGTGGGACGAATGCAGTAATAACCTCCCCCTTCCCTTAATGGCTGCAGCAAGAAAACAAATGAAGATGTGGCTAAGATCACAGCTAGACCTGGTTGTTTTCCAGCCCAAGTGCCTTGTATACTGTCCTTTCACTGTGAGCTTCACTCCACACTTTTAGATATAGTGTCTTTCCCAATCTTGAATGGTGAGTAGTGGATAACTGATTATTAATCCAGACCCTTCAGCAGTATTCAGAGTATAATTAAGACTTTACCATACTATCTGAGATCATTAGATACCTCAACTCATATCTCACTGTGTGAAGATGTCCTTCAGCTGCACATGCCTCCCCACCACCACCTCATATTTGTACCTAAGAAGCTGAAACTAAAGGTCACAAAGAGTCTTTTACCATGAAACTTCAGTACTGAGATTGTATCAGCTCATTCAAATTCCATCCTATTTTCTGAAGTTTGGATTGAGTTGAAATGTTCTTTGAACAAATGTGTGGAAGGAGAACAGAACTTTTCTGAAAAGGTGAAAATGTCATCACCTAAGATGTAGTCTGCAAGAGTCCAGGGGTTCCTGGTTTGTTATTTCTGATGAAAAGTGGATGACCAAATCCCATACATACAGGCAAAATATTACATCTGCATGCCTAAACATGCTCATTGGAAGTGGTAGGCAAGTCTCTTCCTGACAGAAAGAAGGTGACTTTATCCATTCTTTAAAAAAAAGTAAGACCCAGACTGGGAAGATATTACAGAAAACAATGGAATCAATTATTTGAGACCAACATTTTGGGCTCATCCTTGGAAGCAAAATTCCCATTTGTGCTCTGCTGGGGGCTCTTAAGTCCTCAGGCTGTGTTGCCGATTGAGTCATATGAGAAAGAAGAGGCTGTGGGTGAGAATATTGGGCTCCCTTTACAGGCAGGACTTGAGGAACTAAAATTGCTCTTATCATTGACAGTAGGTGTCCAGGAGCCTCCTGCCCACCTCTTACCTCCCCAGCTGGATAGAAAGGACAGACTAGCACAATGCCTACCAAGTCTGAGACCCAAATTGCGGAACAAATGTCCCCAGAACTCTTGTGCTCTTCTATGTTTCTTCAGTGCATTCACTGGAGAACAAAAGACCCTGATACGCTTCTCTGGATCTGGTTTAAATAATTTTTGCACTTTTGTTGTTAAACTGGCCCCTTATGGGCAATTATTTCGCACGTCTTTGAGTTTCACAATTGTATGTAAAAACTATAACTTTGCGTATCCCTCCTCCCTACTATCCTGAGCCTCTTTCCAGCCAATCCTTCAACCCTGATTCCTTTCCTGCTCCCTGTCAGACTCTGAAGTGTCACTCAACATGGTTTTTGTGTTTCCAACAGTTTCCAAAACAAACAGTGGAGGCCGAGACCAGCTGGGTATTCACTCAGTCGGATGCAACAGTATCTCCCAATCTGAGCTGCCTGAGCCGCCATTGGCGGCAGGTCCGCTCCCTAAGAGGCCCTTGCTTGTCAATCTCTGCTCTCTGCCACGTCCTGGAATCAGGGAGTTGAGGACTGATGGTCCGCACATGTCCATTGGGAGGGAGGAGACCGCAGAGGGAAGGGGGACTAGACTCCAAAGGACTTTGGCTCCAGTTTGATCTTTCTTTCCTTTCATCTTATTCAAAGAAAAATATGTACGTATATATAAAAATTATACACACACATTTTTCTTTGAATATTGATCCAGAAATTGTTTTTCTGATTTGGGGATTATTTTTGCTTTCTTTCTTTCTTCAGTCCCCTGCACTCTCCCTCCCGCTCCCTCCCTAACCCAGCTCAGGTTGAAACTTTGCAGTGCACATTCCCTTCGCCCCCTCCAGGGATGGCTTTGAGCTCTCGGGCGCACGCCTTCTCGGTGGAAGCCTTGGTGGGGAGACCCAGCAAAAGAAAACTGCAAGAACCAAGAGAGGAAGTGCAGCTTGAGCTGCTGGAGAAAGAGGGCGGAAAGGTGCAGGAAGAGAGAAGG